>MU224772.1:1305688-1348343 GCA_018584345.1 Thuja plicata | reverse complement strand
TGATAGTTATCGTAACACATATATGTGTTACGATAACTATCATATGATAGTTATACGTAGCACATCAAGTTATATGAACAGCGCTTAAACGTATGTTATCGGTACATTATGATACGCCATGTCTATGTAAAGACATGCCAACATAGACATGACTGTTATGTTTTATATTTATATATCTTCGTATATACTGTGGAAACATATCCATTACAAAGTTCATATTACTACTACAGCATATACGAAGAACATCCATTTGTATTTATAATTCAGTAAATATTCAGAAGTATATATTGTGAACAAATAGCTTATTAGATTCTCTCTATTAAAAATCTCTATACATATATATTCTCTATAGGACAATCTTGATTTCACAACAAATATGTTGTCAGAAGAAACTTGGAAATGCCTTGGAAGACCAACACTCTAGCTGCCACCCTTTCACCTGGTAGGTGCCAACCAACATGGCATCAAGCCATTGAGAACATTGATGACAAAAAAAGTAACGATTGGGACAAAGATTCTCTTGGACTTCGTAGTCATTTTGTTGCAGAAGATGGTGTACAATGCACTCCTCAAGAGGTGATGGCTGATTGTTGCCAAGGCAGATCGTAGTTGGAAGCAAAACACGCTCTTGATCGAGAGTAAATGGAGGAAGTATGTCATCAACTTGAGAAATTAGGCAGTGAATGAGGAGTTGGCATCCTCTAAATCAAAGTCCGAAGACAGGGAGTCAGCTATGGATGAAGGAAAGGCATGGAACCAAACGAAGAAGGGGCTCTCGAGCTAGAAGATTGTCCTGAAGACGAGACGAGTTCCCTGAACGGACTATTCCACTAGCAAATAGAAGACTATGTATTCTTCCACCACAATAACAACATGCTACAAATTGGGGAAATCGATGAAAGCAACCAAGGTGTCAAGAGTAATACATTGTGATGTCCACTTTTCCTAAGGTTGAAACCCATAAATAATAACATAATGAATAACAAATAAATAATATTAAATAATATAAATCATTAGGATATATTAATGGTAATATATCAAATATTATCATAATAAAATATAATATATATCAAATGATATGATACTAATCATGCAAAACAATTAGAGATGATTACATTATTAACCTCCTACTCATAGATTCATACCATTTCATGTATAAACCTAGTATATCAGTAATTTTATATATATATATATTGTAGAACACTGGTTTACTACTAAGTATCTTAAACTTTTCAACCAATTTCCAAATTTATGCAGTTACTTCAGATTGTATTGTGAAACTAAAGCATCAATTGAAAGATGTAAGAGAAACACCATGAGACCAAGAGACAATGCACAAGAATATGACGTGGAAACCCAATGAGGGAGAAAACCACGGTGAGAATTGCTGCTAGGATCTACTGTCCTAATCCAGCCTCACAAATCAGAATCTGATTACAAACTTTAAGGGCTTCAACCCTAAGGAGCAACAACCCCTACTCTTAAAGTAACAACTCCTTCAAAGTCTGAGCACCCACTCAACCACTATGAGCACCAACTCAACTACTACAACCAAATGATTTAAAAATCAAATTACATCTCAATCCATGTTTCAAACATTTAATACAACTTTACAATTCTGTGATTTTCCTTGTGTAAATAAAAATGAAGTGAGATTCTGATATTATTGTACAACTCTGATCAAGTCTCTGTAAAACATTTCCAGACTGAATTCAAGTGACAAAACTCAATATGTCTCTTTGCAAAAGTAAGACTGCAAATGGATTAACTATGAATGTTCTGATAGACTCTGCTGTGATAAATTATGAATTGTAAACTGAGAGATTAATTCGGCAAAGTCACTAGATAAACTTTTAAATCTGATGCTAATTCAAAACTGAAGGTATTATTCATTATACCTGCTTGGTATCTTATCAATATGCTAATCTTCTAGGCACTGTTGTGCTTGATCTGCAGTCTTTAAGAATGTCTGATTTTTGCTGCTTCTTTCTGATTCGTTTCTTCTAGCATAGGCTCTTCTGAATTCAGCAAGAACTTCAATGTCTACTACACAAAATGTCTGCCACACACACCTATCAACAGTAATAATTGACTTCCATGTATATATGCTTCCAGTTTTCCTCTGATATTATTTTTGCACCACTAAGCACTCAATGAATCATATGTGTTTAACTTCTTTCACATTCTTCCAGAGATCATATCACATATACCACTTCACCCAACTCTGTCACATGATATTTATATATCTGTAATTTTCCACACACGTTAATTTCTTCGAATGAACAAGCATTTACATAGATATGAAATCTAAGTTCAGTTTCAACTGTTTTCGAAAAACTTCCTCCAACGTGTCTTTAGAGCAGTCTACTAACAAACCGACACCTTAACAAGTTTCATTTCTCTCTTACGAGGATGTTCCTCCATCGCAGCCACCGAATATTAATTTATTTAAGCAAGATTATGGGAATTGGTTTTAAAGACTATAACTTGGCACTTAGTTTATCGGACTAACACACAGGCATCCAGCTCAATCAAAGTTCCGACAAACAAATTTACCTTCTTGCGTGTACAACTGTAATGTTTTCCTTTGTTTGGTTGAATTAAAAAAACTTGTAATTATATTGTTAACGAGGCTCGTATTAAACCTCCGTTGCTGCCGTAACTATATTCTAAGGATACCATGTTTTGTCTTTGTCTTTTACCGTATAGTTTCAAACAAACTGTATGAAGACGTGGCAAGTTTCAACTGTATACTTCAGGTGAGAAACCGACAACACCTCTCTTTATTTTCAAATGTTTTGCATCTCTCTCCATCTAAGAACTTTATACACTGAAGAAGAAATTATGACATAGTTTCGGCACAAATCTGATAGAAAACCTGTCACGACTTGGAGAAATGAATTTGTTCCATTCAATCCGACATTATGAAGTATTGTTTCTGCCGTCTATACACACATAGTGACCATCGGAATTCATACTCTGAAGAAGACGATTTGCAACTTTGTGAAATAAATACCCGATGTGTAAAGTATTTCTGTTACTACCTTCCAAAGCATATTTGCCGTTTTATACTGGTGGCATCATTCAAAGCATTTGTCTGAATATCTTAACTGCACGTGTGGCTTGGAAGAGCCAAAACAAACATTAAACATGAAACCAATAGTTGTCCAAGCCGTGAGAGACCTCCTTCTATACTTGTGTGCCCGACTTGTAATGAAAGTTTTTAATTTTAAATCTCTGCGTTGTAAAGACATAGAAGTATAGCAGTATGTAGGATCTGAATCTTTGTTTTTCTTAATAAGAGAGAAAGAATATATAATCTGTTACAGTCTTTGTTTTGACATCGATGACAAATTTAAGTCTAACAAATATGTATGCCAGTGACATCCAAAATATATATTAATTAAATATTATCATATAAGGCTAAAACATATTATAACATATATTATATATTAATAAAAATATATGTTAATATTTATAACACATTAATAAAAATATATATTATTATATATATAGATCACTAATAAATCTCTGCGTTGTAAAGACATAGAAGTATAGCAGTATGTAGGATCTGAATCTTTGTTTTTCTTAATCACAGAGAAAGAATATATAATCTGTTACAGTCTTTGTTTTGACATCAATGACAAATTTAAGTCTAACAAATATGTATGCCAGTGACATCCAAAATATATATTAATTAAATATTATCATATAAGGCTAAAACATATTATAAGATATATTATATATTAATAAAAATATATGTTAATATTTATAACACATTAATAAAAATATATATTATTATATATATAGATCACTAAATATTATTCATATCAAAATAACTTAAAATTACTAAGGTCATAGCTAGACCAAGAGTCGCGACACTTGAGGAGTGGTCCTTTCTCCCCTCCTCACACGGGTATAAAGTGGGGAGTAGAAAACGACAAGGAGGCACAGGAAGGAAATTCATTGAATCGGCTAGGAAGAAAACAATATGAATAGTAAGAACGCCAATCACAAACAATCAGACCCAGCACACATACATCATTGGTGCTAAGTCTCACACCAAGGGATTATAATTGTCTAAAGTTACACACAAGTATTTCATAATAATTGTGCATGATATTGAACATATTGTTTAATATGACAGTCTTTGGTGTTGGCATACCAGCGTGGAGAACAACCTACGATAGCGCCAACTACAATGAATCCGTTGAACAGGAGAATAGAGAAAAGACGTGGAATAAGTGAGTAAATCGACTTTCATATTTTGGGACATTACAAGAGTGTCTTGATATGTCTGAAGCCCTTGGCAATTGCTCTAAACATTGTATGAGACATCAATCTATTAACCACAGTCAACGAATTGTAAAGTCTTAAGAGTTTCAATCTTTGGTGGTTATGATATATGCAAAGAAATAATTCCATAAAATATAATACGCGCAAAAATTTTGAAATGGGTTTTGGGTTCGTTAATATAATACGCGACATACATATTGAAGTAGGTTTGTGAGGGCAAAAATTTTGAAATA
The DNA here is from genome assembly GCA_018584345.1 of Thuja plicata. Lineage (NCBI taxonomy): Eukaryota > Viridiplantae > Streptophyta > Pinopsida > Cupressales > Cupressaceae > Thuja > Thuja plicata. Next base: position 1,343,814 of record MU224772.1, on the reverse strand, counting down.
GGTTTTGGGTTCGTTTATATATATATATATATATATATATATAGCCTAGAAAGATGAATTAAGATTAGAATGTCACATAATATCATAAAAACAACAAAACTCCATAAACTTGTAATCTAGCATCACATCAACATCAAAATAATTAAAATAGTAATATTGAGTTCAAATATCATTGTTTTGACTTTCAATAATTGGAACTTTATACTAAGTTTCAATCATCTAATGGATTATCTAAATCTTCTTCTTCTTCTTCTTCTTCTTCAACAAAGGCATTAGTTGATTCACAAATGCTTATTATTTTTTTACTGTACAGAGAGTTTGTTTATTTGTAATTAACATCCTATTTGGAAAATGTTAAAAAAATAGCTTGCAACTCCCTTCACCTATTGAAGATATTGTTTAATGTTTAAAATATAATTTATCACTAGAGAGCTTGCAATTAATCGGATAGGGGTCATTATCAGCAATTGGATATAAAAAATTCACTCGAAGAAATTTGATGTAATAAGTATCTGAACTTCAGCGAATTTTGTTTTGTAATGTTAAAGCTCTTATTCAAATTTTGTAATAATTGTTTCCTGCACTAAATTATAGAATGTCTCAGTGGAAATGTACCTGGTTCGCACTTGGTCTGCTTGGGTCTGCCCTGGTTTGACCTAGGTTCAGCCCAGACAAACCAGCCTGCCTGGGTTCGAACCCTGCCTGAACCCATAGGCGAATTGGGGTTCATAATAATTATCACTTCTGTTTGAAATCATATATTCAAGCAAACTATCTATTTCAACCAAGTTATTGACAAATCTTAGCAACGAAAGCGGGAAATTTGGCCAATATTATGTTTGAGATATTACATACCTTCCCTCCAAAGTACAAGGAGTACTAGGAGGGAGTAGCACATGTGGATGACACACAAGCCCATCACTTTGAAAGAGACAAATCAATAAAATACGAGGAGCCAAGTAAAGATGATAAATCTAGGCAATGAAGATAATATGAAGGTCATCTTGGTTGGTGACGATTGTAACCTCCTACTAAAGACAGTTGCATTCAAAATATTCATGGAATATAAAGATACCTTTGCATGGACATACAAGGACTCGAAGGGTATACTGCCAGAGCTTTGTGTACACAAAATTCCACTAGCGCCTGGTGTACAAAAGAGACCTTACAGAATGAATAAGAATTATGTTGCCAAGGTAGACGAGGAAATTGAGAAAATGTTAGACACAGGCATAATCTTCAAAGTAGAAACGAGCGAGTGGGTCTCGCCAATTGTAATTTCTCTCAAGGAGGCAAACCAAATAAGAATGTGTGGATTTCACGTGCCTGAATGTAGTAACTATCAAGGATCCATTCCCAATCCTGCTTATTGACACCATTCTGGAGAAAGTTTTTGGCCATGAGATATACTTTTAATGGACAAGTTCTTGGGGTACAAGCAAATAAGTATCGCCAAAGAGGATAAATTGAAGACTACCTTCAAAGTAAAAGATGGAGTATACACGTACAACAAGATGCCATTTGACTTGTGCAATGCCTTGACAACCTTCCAACGAATTATTTTACATATCTTTGACAAAGATGTCAATAGGGAATTTCAAATCCTTCTTGGATGACTGGCCAATATACAGTGGGCACAACTCTCAAAGAATGCACATAGAGATGTTGAAGGGCACGGTTGGTGCTCAATCCAAAAAATTGTAGATTCATGGTGCCCCAAGGAAAGTTACTTGGACACATAGTTTGCAAGGCAAGATTGAAGACTGACCCAAACAAGGTAGTAGTCATCATACAAATGGAAGCACCCACAATGTCACAGGGGTAAACTCCTTCCTTGGGCATGTCGGCTACAACAGAAGGTTCATAAAGAACTTTGCCTAGATTTCTTACCCCTTCGATATGACTATGAGGAAAGGACAACCATTCACATGGGGAGGCGAACAAGAAAAAGATTTTACTGAACTCATGTCGAGACTAGTCAGTGCACCTACCCTAGCGTACCCAAACTAGAACAAGGAGTTCCACATACATGTAGATGCTCATATTATGCCATCAAGGCTACACTTGCACAAGTGGAATCACAAGGGTTGGATCACCCGGTGTTCTTCGCCAATCACCTACTCTCAAAGGCAAACTATAGTACAACTGAAAGAGAGGCATTAGGAGTGATGTACTCTGTGCAAACGTTATGTCATTACCTACTAGTGATGCCATTCACATCCTACGTAGATCATCAAGCCTTCATATTCCTAGTGAACAAGCCAATCATTCAGTGACAGGTGAGTAGGTTGCTACTCTTGTTGTAAGAGTTCACATTCACAATCATTGTACAACCAAGAAAGAGCCATGTCATTGTTGACCAACTGTCATGAATCAAGTTAGGAGAGCCACACAACGATGTGAATGATGACTTCCTGGATGCCCACCGATTTCATATTGTAGCATTGCCACCATGGTACGAAAGCATCGGGGAGTACCTATCTACCTCTATCTTCCCCAAGGAGAAGTCGTCAGGCGAGAGAAAATTTGGGTCTCAAGAGATAAACCTGTCTACTCATAAATGGGTTGTAGTACAAGATAGCAATTGACTAAGTGCTATGGAGATGTGTCATGCAGAAAGAGATGCTTGGAGTGCTGAAGGAAGCACGTGAAGGCCTAGAAAGAGACCACATGGGATTGGATGCTACAACACGTAAAATCTTACTAGTAGAATTATGGTGGTCGACGATACACACAAATGCCCATGAGTGGGTGGTCAGATATGATACCTGTCAGAGAGTCGAGAAACCCCTCAAGAGAGACTACATGTCATTGTTCCCCTCACAACTGCAAGAATGTTTGAGAGGTGGGGTTTAGATTTCATTGGCCCATTGAAGGTCAGCCAAGTACTTAGATGTTGATACATCATAGTAGCCATTGAATATCTTACAAACTGGGTAGAGGCAATGGCACTACCAAACAACATAGCCATTAATATGACAAGGTTCATTTATAAGAAGATAGTTACACGATAGGACATTCCTATCCAAATAACAAGTGACCGAGGAGTATATTTTGCCAATCATGTCATCCGGCTCATGACAACATAATTCAAAATATTTCACAACCTGTCTAGTCTATACTACCCAAGAGAAAATGGCTAGGTGGAGCCAACAAACAGGGTACTCGTCTCCATTTACAAGTTGTGTGGGATCAAGGACAAGGATTGTGAAGAAATACTGCCAGCCGTAATATGGGCCTACCATACAACTTACAAGGTGACAACAAGACACACTGTTCCAGTTCATGTACAGGCAGGAAGCAACCCTCCCAACCAAGTACATGGTTTCGAGCCTGAAAATTGTCAAGAACAGTCTCGGCAACCCCAAGTGCTTGAAGGAACGACCCTTTGCCCTCAATAAGTTGGACGAGCAAAGGGTGTTGGCACAATGGGGCATCGAATCCATACAATGTTGATGGAAGTTCTGGCACAAAAAACAACTCTAGAAAATGAACTTTTGGCCAAGGCAGTTAGTTTTGAAATGTAACGGGAATAACAAGATCAAGCCTGGGAAGTTCAAAGTTTGCTAGTTGGGACCCTATTAAATTAGGGAGGCTAGCAAGAACGAAGCAATCAAGTTGGTGACTTGACGATACATCCATATGAGAAGCCATCAATGGATCAAAACTCAAAGTTTACCACGAGAGAAGACGACTTACTATGGAAATCAATATGTTGAGATAAGAAACCAGAAGAGGATGGATAGTAGGAAGGGGCGAGACATTAGAGGAAGATCTGATACTAAAACAAAAACAATTTGTACAAGAAGACTACTTTGAGGGAGGAGACAAGAAATTGATCGAGGAGAGATTAGTAAGGAAGCACGTCGAAGGTGTTGCTGTGTCACGAATTGACAAACATCTAAAAAAATCTATTTTTGACACACATGCATGGAGATGTATGTATGGCTACTAGACGCTGATGGCACCTTACGAAAGCAACCGCCAAGGACATATAGCTTACAACATAGATGAAGAAGCCAAGAAAAAGAGGAAGGGGGATCAAGCCACACAAGATGGGGAACTTGAGGATAACCCGAAAGAAGATATCTATCCTGACAACTATTGGGAAAAAACGGACAATGTTTAAAAGAAATCCTAAAGGCAGACGACGGGTTCATTTGTGAGTTTGATACACATAACGAAGCTATCATCAAATACTGCATCGAAAATAACATGAACCCACACCACTACCAACATCCCATCAGAGATTAATGGCAAAAAGGTGACATGGTACCAACTGTTTGGGGGTGATATGCTGCTAGAAGCTACAAAGGTATGGGGCCTGCTCCTCTGCTTATAAAATCTTTTATTTGGAATATGTGGGAACTTGTTGTGAAGATAATTGTTATACGAGGCCGTTGTGCACCTGCTGGTGGCGGCACACCTTGAGGTAAAAGTTAGTTAGAGCATTAGATGGGTATAGAGGAACAAAGAGAAAGATCGATGATGAAGTTAGGGTAAGAGCACTGAACAACAATAGCAGAGAATTCACAACATACAAACACCATGGAAGCAAACTACATGGCAGCAAAAAGGAATGTACAACATATGGACATCACACTGAGCTAACAAGGAAGTCGTACGGGATAAGACAGTATGACATTGATAGAGGGCTTGCACATGTGGATGCCACAACAGTGTCAAGGAGACCGTACAGCGTAGAATCTAGTCCATACGTGAGAAGACCATACAACAAAGAAGTCGTCCATATGCTGTAGTTAGGCCCAAGCAAAAGGTTTTTTATTTAATTTATTTCCAGCCCAACTTAGGGTGCACCTCTCAAGGGGACGACCCTCTCTGGAATAATATTTAAAAGCATTTTAACTCCCATGAATGGATTGGCTACAAGAGGGGGGTCAGCCATAACAATAAAAAAATTATTTCGCAATTTTTAAATTATTTTGGGACGGGCATCAAGAGTCTAATTGTCAGCCCTTAGCAACAAATTTATTTATTTTATTTTACTTCAAACTCCTCCAAACATGGGTCGATCCGTACATAATTATTTGTGCAATTTAATATTTAATTTGGCTCCTTATTTGTCCAATGAAGTCCCGAAAATGGTGCCATAACTTTGGCACAGTCTATCCTCCTATCTTGGTACTTCGAACGCCTTTGACATCAACGACAAAAAATTCCAACATGTATTGCACTAAAGTAACACTGCTTGAGTTTTACTATGTGAGAGATTTGAGGGAGGTGCTGTATGAAGAAGAATTGGCCTTGTCTTATGTACTTTCCCCTTTTATGAAATTGAGATTTCAAGAAGCAGAAATTCTGATGTGTATCTCCCCTTCTCTGCATTGACCGGCGTCGTGAATTGGTGATTTGATCAGGATGCAGGCAAATGGGTTCGGTTCAGCTGTAGATGGTGTTGGCACCTCCACAATGAAGGCGAGTCAAGTTGATGATTTGAACACAGGCAATGGAAGGAGAGGCGACTGGTTTCAGGGAGAAGATGAAGTATCTAGCCATCGCTAGCATAGTTTTTATATTATAATTGACCTGGATGCCTGTTGTCTATGTGGGAAAATTTTGCTGGATGTTTTTTGTGGACCAATCTGGTTTATATGTAGGGAAATAGATACAGAGGAACTGCAAGACTTCTTTTGCCATTATAAACTTATACAGATAGTATGATGGTAATTCTATAACTACGAACTCCAATAGAATAAATTTCACACCTGTTGCTGATTTTCATGAAAATCAAAGCATTTTGTTTGTTTCACTTCAGCATTACATCCCTTGATTAACCTATCAAAACAGGAAAAAGAACTCTAAAGTCTATGTACTTCATTATGCTAAACATGGATATCCAGTATGCCACTGTAAACTAGGATTTAGAAATGCCTGCATCCCCAAAATTGGCAAATTAAAAAATTTACTTCTGATAAAATGGAGAAAATATAATGTAAATTATGAAAACAATTACCTTTGCAAGGCCAGAGAGGCCTCCCTTACAATGGCCACCAAGTGTTTGCAGGTCCAAAATAGGCTCACAGTAATGAAAACATGCTATATCTTTGTATGAATGCAAAAGCTGCCCCAAATCATTATGCAAGGCATAACCTTCAATAGTTTCAACCAGCAATGTAAAAATGAATGTGGATTTCAGTATTTATGTCCCATGTATGAATGAAGCACATACTCTTCCAGCAAGAAGTACTCGGATGAACATTAATTAAAGGAAAGAAAATACAAAAACAGGGATAAGTTTCATACCTAACTTCAAAATGTTAGAGGAACCAAAAATGTATCTAAGGCAGTTGTCCAACTCATCTGGCTTCTCGACATGTAATTTAATTAAATCAATGATGTATACTTTTTTCCCCGTAGCAATTTGCATAATAGAAACCTGTAAAATTTTAGTTTCAATGCTATATATTATATTGTTTTGTACAGACTTGCAATAACTATTAAATGCTAAGAAAACTTAGAAGATATAGCTGACAGATTTTTCTTACTCGTCTGCTTAAAAAAAAAATGCTTGTGCCACAGATAGACCAGATTTTGAAGAAAGTTAATCAAAAAATAAATAGATTATACATAAGCTTGTAAGTTAATCAGATTTTGATGATTTATGAATTATTGAGATGCTTTTGGTGTCCTTGAAGAACTTCATAAGGCGAAAAGCTTGTAAATATGCAAAGGAGATAGCAGCAAGAGAATGCAAGTCCTTGTACAGGTTTCCCACAATGGGTTTCTACAGGGTTTATCTCTGTCTATGCCTGTGAATTATTTGCTAACATACTTTTCATTATCTTCAGTACTTAGAAAATTTAAGAATTATAGTAAATATGCAAAGGAGAGAGCAGCAAGAGAATGCAAGTACTTGTACAGGTTTCCCACAATGGGTTTCTACAGGATTTATCTCTGTCTATGCCTGTGAATTATTTGCTAACTTACTTTTCATTATCTTCAGTACTTTGAAAATGTAAGAATTATATATGATAGAAACTTCTTAAAACAACAGAGTGAAAAGTTTTAAGCTAACATTTCTACAAACTTGTTTCTAGAAATTTGTATCGTAATTTCATGTTCTGCACTTTAATATGATTGATATGTTTAGCTGATTGCAGGCATACTACTTAGCACTTGTGCATAACAGAAATTAGAGGTTAAATAAAAATATCATCCAAGTTACAGAAACAATGTACTCTCTCTTGCACTATTATTCGTGTGGAATAAAGAATATGTACAATGTGTAGCAACACAAATGGGGAATGAACCATGATATGTGTTAAATTCCAGAGATCGGTTACAAATATAATCTCACTGCTTTCAAAAGTTTGTGTTTTCCAAATGCATCGATCTCTTGTATATATACATGGCAAAGACAAGAAGAGACATGTCCCATGTGTCTATTCAATAATCTAATTTATTTACTATATAGTTATCATAAGAATAAATATAGATTAACTTTATATATATATATATATATATATATCAATTATTATATATATTAATATATAAATGTATATGTAATAAATCATTTGTCATAATAATCATATAGGCAGTTTTATTTATCTGACTGATGCTACATACATCAACACTCCCTCTTAGCTAGGGGGGATAAATCAATCCAATGTCAACACATATGACAACTGATAGCATCAACCCTAAGATGTAAGCAATAGAAGCATCATCCTCATGATGTAATCAATATATATTACATGATTCTATCCATCAGTGATTCTATCCACAAGTTCTATCTGTTATGATCTATTTTACCCATCACAAGATGTCTTATCACAATAGAAGGTCAAATTGTTGTAAGATAGTCACTTTCCAATAACTTTAACAAATACAAGTGATAAACATTACATTATAATCATTGCATACTATACTGCTGTCTATAGTATTGGATCTTTACACGATCCTTAATATAGATGATATACGATTATTACCTAATCTATAGAATGCAGCCGCCAATGTTCATTTTTCGATACATGGCAAGAGAAGATGAAAGGAATCTGTTTACACAGACTAGTATTTCAATCATATACAAGGATGATGGTAAGACATTTAGAATGATTATTCTTATAAGCACAAGTAATGTGTATGTGTGTATGTATGTCAAGTCACATTGTGAACTGACATACATACATACATACTCTTTTTTCCTTTTGTCTTTTTAAATAATCAAAGCAATCATCCTTATATTTGACCAAAGCTACTATGCATCAACACTCCCTCTTAGATAGGGAAGATAAAATGCCATATACCACCTTACTTGTGATATCATGTAATATGAGGAATCATCATATAAATGATACTTGTTTTGCACATCACCTTAACTCGGGAAGTGAGGAATCACCTTAACTTGTGATACTTGATTTTACATATTACCTTAGATCATAATATTAGAAATAACCTTAGATCATGATACCTAGTTTTTCACATCACCTTAGATCGTGATATGAGGAATCACCTAAGATCGTGATACCTAGTTTTTCACATCACCTTAGATCGTGATATGAGGAATCACCTTAGATCGTGATACGTAGTTTTCACATCACCTTAGATCATGATACCTGATTTTCATATCATCTTAGATCGTGATACAAGGATATAGTAATTAGAGAACATTACATTCCCCTTACATATAACCCTATTATGGTATGCGCACTGACATATCAAAATGTCTACCATAACGAATCTCCATTACAAGATTGTCACCTCTAAGAAGTCGTCACCTCTCAGAAATGTACACGGGATGGGTGGGTCTATAAAGTCATGGAGTCACACACATGACATCCACCTTGACTCATCTCAGAGAGTGGATCCACCATGGCTCGTCCCAGAGGGTGGAAACAGGGGCTTTCACCTTAGACTTCTCTCTCAAAGAGAAGAATGCAGTAACATACGAAATAATAGATCACAGATGTTGAAAACTCCTTTTTCATCTAAAGCTTCATTCTCTAATATACCACGTTTATCTTGAAAGTACACAACCTTCTCTCTAGCAAGAAACTTGGTGAGAATATCATCCATCTGTTTTGTAGTGATAAAGTACCTTGAATAGCATAGTTATGTACTATATCTCTTATATAGTTTGCATCACTCTTGGTGAACCCCAAGTCATCCAGGAATATCATGACTTAGGAGTTAGCATAAAGGCGTTTCAGCCATAGTCCTACCATATTCCTCTGATTGTAAAAACCATCTCCACTGTTGACTCCCTCTGAACCAATATGACCAAATTCCTTGGAGATCAGGATGAATCAGATCCTCTAGATGCTCCCTTTAAATTTTGAGGTCTTGCAACAACCTCCTGACCTCCTCGTCCAAGCTTGTTTTTAGATGAACTATCTGACTCCCTCTGAATCTAATATCAACCTTCTGCGAGCAAGTCGTGTCTTTGTTCTTTAGTCTGCATTAAGCTCTTTTCTTGAATGCCCTTTGATCCAACAACTTATCCATCTATCTAGGAATATCATGACCTAGATATCTGCATAAAAAGTTAAAACCTTCTAGCCCACATATATGGAACTACATCATTTGAATTGCAATCCTTTGGTTTTTTTTTTTATAGTTTCCTAGTTACTAGGGAAACCATCTCGATATGGCCTGCCCTTCTAAATCAGAATGATTAAGATCTTTGAAAACAATTTTTTTTTGGGAGATCCTCTAGTAGCTCCCTCTGTTACAGAACCATACATGGCCCCAATCATGAAAATATCTTGCTTCAAGAGACTCTCATTATCTGATACATGATTATTTGTTCAATGATCACATCTATAGGAGGAATTTCCCGTACACAAGTGTATTTGTCTGATTCTATTGTAACATGAGTGAATGTAATAAACTATGGATTTATCCCCAGGCTTGGCAATACCAGACATTCATAATAATGTGGTTCCCTTCTGAAGCTCCAAGTACATGTATCAACCTCCTAACCTCCTTGTTCAAGGTTGTTTCTGATTAATGTGTCAGACTCCCTCTGAATGTTATTTCCACCTCTTCAAAGGAATATTTTCAGTCGTGAACTCAGTCCCATGACTACAAGCATCAAGTTCTTTCTCCCTTGAATGCAATCTCTTATGCTTCTTGATACATCCTGAAAGCATTTCAGAGAGATTACAAATAGTTCATAAAACTAAACTATCTCGAAGAGAAATACCAAAGATAGATGCATACAAGATTTTACTAGCCAATATTATAGCACAAGTTTCAAACTCAATAATTCATGTGCATTAATAAAACATGGAATACTTATCTTTAAGTTTCAAATATTTCCTTTCGTAGAGTGAGCCCATGTAGGAAATATCACGCATTAACTCTCATCAAAATTAACACGACCTTTCTGCTCTGGTCGATGCATAAATCCACATCATTATCGTAGTCGAAATAATTCAAATTTGTGAGCTGGCTCCTATCGAACGGTAACTTCGCCGATCTTGCCACTCGTAAAGTTTCAACTTATTGAATGGCTTATTCCATTTGTCCAGCGCAGTTGTACCATGCCCCAATGACAAAACTCAGAGTGTCCCACTCATAAGCTCTAGCTTTTCAGCAATTATTTTCAATGTGGACGTCAACTTCTCTGTTATATCATCTAACCATATTCCTTTAATTTGCTTCACAGCCTCATCAGAGGAACCCAAAATTGTTTTAAGCTCGTCCTTTTCAATGTACCTCACCACCTTTCTACGTGAGCACCCAAAGTCACAAAGCATTTCTGGAACTCTAATCTAGTTGTCACCATTTCTTTTACCCATACACTTTCTTCTAGAGCTTCAAGCTCTGCCTTGCCTAGGATAAATGAAATCTCATCCCAATCCCATTGTGAGAAAACAAGAAAATGTCCAGAAATGCATCCCGAGCCGTGGTTGGAAGATTCAGAAAAGCTATTTCCATGGTGAGTTAAAAAGTTGTCTTCACCAAATCTTCTTTAACTACTAGTTCCGATGCTTTACGAATCTCTTTTCGATTTTTTTTTCTCTTGGCAGATTTTGTTGACTATTCACCACCAATTCAATTTATTCACACTCTACACTCATCTCACAAAAGTGATATTTTTGAATTCCATTATATACATCTTTGTCAAAGGAGATATGTCTCTTCAATCACCCACCGGTCACAGCTCTTGATTTGCACTTCTTTTCAAATCACACCACTTTGAAATGTCAATCTCTTAAACAAAATCTCAAACTCCAAATCGGATTTTAACAAATGTTATTCTTACTTAATCTACAACTTTTGGAGAATTATATTGATAAATATAATCGCACCTTGTATTACACACAATATTAGCAAGGGGTAATAAACTTTGTTTCTTGAATTTCTTTATCACTGGAATCACTATAGGTCAACCTTCTGAATATGACATCGTATATTTTGCACATAGAACTCAGAGAAGATATCTAACCTTCATAATGATATTGGAGGGGTATACCTATTGCACTTTCAGAACTGTAGATGAACATTCAGCTTCAAGTCTAACTTATGCACTCATCATACAGCAGCTCCATTTGTACCTATGTTCAGGAATGAATGCTCGGGTGCCTCTTTCTCAAAAAGTTTCCATCCGATAATTTCACTGAATGTACCAAACGACTTCACACCCATTTTCGACAGAAGGGGTCGACATCAGAATTTTGCCCAATCTCCACACAATACCAAAATTGCTCCATGACAAGGTGTGACTCACGTTATGGTTGAGAATGATTCGGCAGTGTTAAATGATCCAAGAACTATAGACTGGCATCAAATATTTGTATCCTATCAAGGCTTGTTTCATCATTATTAACTTTGTTCTGTACACAGTATGAGGCCAAATAAGACCGGGACTCATAGAGGATTGTTTTCTCTTAAAATAAATTGTATACCAGTTTGTCTGGGTGCGATTTAAACTTCTGAAAACTCCATGCTTTCAAATAATTAAGGGCCCGATGTTTTTGTTACCCAAATTTTCCTCATCTAGTAAATTTTGGCTACAGGTGGAGTAAATGTGGCTCCCACAAGGGTAGAGCCCAGCCTGTGAGAAAGACCTTAAATTTTCTGGTCTTGGTTGTGTCCTCTGCTATGTTTTCAGCCCTCTGGTTTGTCTTGTTCATGCAAAATAACCTAAGTATTGAAAGCCCTACGCAAACTTGATAGAAAACCCTTGTTATCCCGAGCTTATTCTATTTTGTCATTACCTTTTCGGATAACTTAAGCTCCCTCTAAAGACATGTGCGCAAATATAATACTCCTTTGTCTCCTTGTCGCGGTAAGAAAAAGAATATTCTCCAATGCTCAAGAGACTTCCCGCGCACCGTCGATCCAGATCACTCATATTCTCCATCTTACGGTTGTCGCTAAGTCTCCGAAAGAAGTGATGACATCAGCAGGGATCACGAGACTTGGAGACTGCCTATTCTATTTTGCCTTAGTCGCCTAGTCTCCGTAAGATGGTGGGGCCAGTTAAAGGTTTTCCCGACTTCGCGCTGGCCGTTGATCTTATGTTATGATCCAATGGTTGTCGCGTGATCTCACGAAGTGACTCAGAGTTAACAAAAGATCATGAGATCTCGCAACTCAATATATTTCTAACCCTGCAAATATAACTTGAGTTCACACCGGTTGAGTTAGGCTTTCCTTCAGTCGCCAAGTCTCATAAAGAAACCACAGTTAAGCAGAAAGATAGGAGACCACGAGACTGCTCAGTCGCCAGGTCTCCAGATGAACCGTGGTCAAGGAAGTTGAGTAAAGTAAAGGCCAAGCTTGCGGATGTTTTAATCAGCACCGTTGATCCGTTTTAAATCCCGTGGTGGTCGCTAAGTCTCGTGAAGGAATGGAATATTCTCTTATGATCTGGAGACTTAGTGATAGTCGACCGATGCAGATCTAATCCTGTGGTGGTCGCGTTGTCTCATAATGGACTCAGAGTTAATAAAAACATCTCGCGACCTGGAGACATAAGCAAATCGAAGACTCAAGGTTAAGGGCTAGTCTGATGCGGGTTAAAGGACAAAGGCAGTAATAACCCCAGTTTAAAGGAAAATGAAGATTCCAATACGAACCGTTGATTGAGCTCCCGCGCCACCTAACCGTTATTATTTGAATATTTAAAATTATGAAAATCAGATTCTCAGAGTTCATAAGTGGTGGCGCGATTTCTCAGGAATTTGATAGAGAGATGGGTTGGGCCGACTTCTCAGAGCTGCATTAATGGAAAAGTAAAGATATTCAAAGGCATTTCAGATATTTCACGATGCATTTATGAACAGAATTGACAGTATTAGGGTTTCTGATTATTCTATTGCATATGAATTACAACCCTAATTTTGGGAATCAGATTTGCTCCAAGCCTGCATGCAAAAGGAGTATGTATATAATAGTTTTAGAAGTTGTTGGTAATTAGAGTTTTCCAGTTGTAAAAGTTATCCGAGGCATTCTTTCTGCCCTCTAATTTTGGCAATTTGTAATCTTTCATTGGAATTTAGACTTTGTGGGAATTATCTGTGACATTTTTTTTGACCTCTAATTTCCCTCTTTCTGTAGTTTCTCTTAATGAATATGATGCACTTTTTTATATCAGAGAAGTCTTAGATTCCAGAGCCCTTCTCTTTTTCAGCATCTTTGCATGCTATTGTAGATGATTTGATTTAGATAGTTTTGTGGATTTTGTTCATCCCTAACTACTTTGTCTCATTTCTGCATCCATTTGCTGAAGTGAACGTTTGCTTGCAGGTCACAATCTGTGTCTAAATTTCTTAGGAAAGCTATTGTTTGTGAAATCTTTTCTTTCCTTGAATAGCCAGCCTCTTTCTATTTCAAACCTCTCTGTGAAATACTTATGCAAGGCTGTTCAGAAAGATTGTGTTCTACTAGATCTAAAAGTCTTCATGTTGGTGTGGCCATGTGTTGTCTTCATATTACTTTCGGTGTATCACCTAGTAGGATAGTTTGCTTATTCAATTATTTCCCTTTCATGCATTCCTTCTATCCCTTTTCCCTCAAGAGTTTACTTTCATGTTGAGAAGCAAATTTGGGTGATTATCCAAGAGGAACTAGCCTAGAATCTAGAGGTCCCATCTCAGTTAATAAAGGTCCCACAACCTGGAGATGATTCCCATGTTATACTAGATTATCAAGACTAAGAGAGCTTGACCTAGGGTGCAAAATTTAGTGTATAACAGTTTTATTGCAAGATCTTCACCATATTTTACAGAACATCTAGTTATCGGAATTGGCTGTTTGTTAGGGAGAATTCAATCAACAATCTTCCACAAACTCCAGGCGCATGTGTTGAATAAAATCGCTATCTTAAATAGTTCGCTTCTTATCGTATCGCTGCCCATTCATTGGTTATGAGTCGACTAACATATTCCATCTCTGGCCTAAAATAAACGTTGTATATGAAGTTCGCTGAGGGTAGATTCTATTATATCTTGTATGTTTATTGTCACAATTTTATATGATCTGCATTTCTACATTTGTAACTTGGCTCTAATACCATGTTAAATTCCAGAGATCGGTTACAAATGTAATCTCACTACTTTCAAAAGTATGTGTTTTCCAAATGCATCGATCTCTTGTATATATACATGGCAAAGACAAGAAGAAAAATGTCCCTTCATGGGACATGTCTATTCATTAATCTAATTTATTTACTATATAGTTATCATAAGAATAAATATAAATTAACTTTATATATATTAATATATATATATATATATGTATGTATATGTAATAAATCATTTCTCATAATAATCATATAGTTAGTTTTATTTATCTGACCGATGCTACATACATCAACAATATGCCATTATGGTATAATACACACAAAATTGCATAATGAGTATGTGATATAGATGGAATCCATAGAGCTGTTGGAACTAGGAAACATCAACTTGTAGCCTTAGAGCGTTTTTTCAATAGCATAGAATTTGAGGACAAAAGTGTAAGTAAAATATCAATCTGCGTTGGTAAATCATATATTGGAAATTAAAATATCTTGTCCAATTTACAAATCATTATGTTTTGGGAGTTATCCCACACTGTTGTGTAACATTTTTCATAGCATATGAGAGTTTAATCATCCATGAGGGAATTGTTCTTGTTATATTGAATATTTTGTAATACTAAATTTTGTTTCATAGGTTTTAATTAAGTATTCTACACTATGATTCTTAATTGCTTACTTTTTGTAAAAAGGATTAGTTGATTTCAAAAAAGAGCTAATGAGGATGGCCGAGTCAAGATTAATTTACATATAAAAAACCATCTCTTGTTCATCTCCCATTGCATCAATCAATTACTATTATGTTTCCATTTGAAATCTCAAAAAGTCCGATCTCATGTTCAGCATTGTTTTTTGTACACTTCTAGTCTGTAGTTGGCAAAGAATAAAGTAAATATATTATAGTCAGCTATGTAATAAATAATCATGTTTTGTATTTATGTGTAAGTCCTTGATAGGTTGTTAGTTGTCTATTAGTAGTTATCGACAGTTAGTAGCCTTAAGTTTTAACCAAACATCAGTCTACTATTTAAGTGCATTTGTTGTCCATAGTTGGGGACCACTCTAATGTTATTTTGCACTTGTTGCATATCTGACTTTTGATAAAAAAAAAAGCTATATCTTTCTGAAATGTTGCAAGTTATTAGCATTCCTATGTTCTATAACTCTGTAATTCTATTTACTCTATAAACAAATTAAAGTAGACTAGGTGAGAAAACATAGTCATTACCTTCTTCGATGCTCCTTGATGTCTTTTTGACCATAAAAATGCAAAGAAACTAAGTAGCACATCAATTTCTTTGCGACGAATAAAATTAGAGAAGAGACATTATCCTCTATGTTTTGAAACTTATTGTCATACTCATGTCTTCATCTCCCATTGCAGTCAGAGATGCCAAACCTTTTATTGGAAAATTATTGCTTTCATCTCCCATGGAAAATATAAACATCATTAGATAAAAGAGGTGGTTATATACATAACCACCTTGTTAAATGAAAGAACATTCATATCCTTATGGTAAGAAAGAAACATGTCTTATGCCAAACAATAGATCAATATCACCTTTCACAATAAGAATTGCCCGACACATGAAGTCTTATATTGGCATCCAACAAGCCCTTGTTTCATAAAATGGCATCCAAACATATCTTTCTGGGTAAACCTTACAATATCTTTTAAACACTGCAATTTGTCTCTACGAGAGACTTCACAAATTTGCAAACCTTAATCTTTGAATCCACCTGTGGAATCTGACTCACTCCACAAAATCACTAGCTAGGGAGGAATCTTTCACTAACAAAACTGATCTTCCCAATAGGATTTTTGTCCTCCAGAGGATGAGATGAACCATGTTTGATCTCCAACACCAAAAGAGTCAAATCAGAGAAATGGAATAAACTATATAGTACGAAATGAGCTCTCAAACCCCTTCTTATAAAATTTTTGGGAGCATTCCAAAAATTCCATTATAAAATCACTTTATTGAAATTAATAAGCCTTGTAACTCCAAAAAGTGATTTATTTAATTTTTTAAACATTTTGACACCTAAAGTCACTTTTGAGCGTCCCAACATTTAAAATATTTTGTTTTATGTCAAAGTACCAACTAAAGTTGAAGATGCAACATCAATAGTGAACACTTCCTCACGAGCAAGCATTCATATTAGCTCCAACTAGTACTCTTAAACACCTCTTAACAAAGCCCCAAAAGGGTTTTGGATTCTCAAGAAATGGCAAGGGAATAAGTTTGCACAGTAAGACATCTTATATGGGATCTATCATGCCCTTCCTCATATTGATACACTGAAAACGCACTTCCTCGCTTGGTTCAAGGCCTCATTGGTCTCCAAGGAAAGTCCACGATCTTCTTGTTCAAGCGGCCATGCAAATATTTCAGTATCGACCAGGATTAACTACCGTAGCTCCCAAAAATCCTTCACCAAAGCATCCAACATTACCTTGGAAAACCACACCAATGCAAATAGTATTTGCCTCCTCTTTTATTTGAATCAACTCACAATAATATCATCACTAAACAAATGATGTCCAACATTTGCTCATAATTTAATGAGGTTTCTCCCGTATTAGACTTTACAAACCTATAGCTTGATTTTAAATATTGTAATTTCATAGAGTCCAAATAATACTCACCTGATGAATAGCAAAATGATCAATACATCTCCAACTCAACATATTTTCTCTAAAGAGGCTTCACACATTTGATGAACAAACGATTGAATCCACTGTGATAATTTTTTCAATTTCCTCCAACAAACCAACTAGGGTAGGATCGTTGCACCACCGAAACCAGTTACCCATAGCTTTTTGGTCCTACAGTTTCAAGCTCCAAGGAGCTCACAAAATCAACAAGAGAAAATAATAAAAGCATGATCCCAAATGAGTCCCACATTGCTCTTTTATAACCACCCATAGAAGCTTGTAGCACACTTTTCCAATTTCCTTCACTTTCTAATTTTTAACTTAAGCCCAGAGAATAATAAAGTGACTTTATTAAAATCTTTACTTAATATCTTTAAAGCCACTTTATACATTTATTAAATTTAAATAATATTAACTTTATAATAAACCTTTGACTAATAATATTAATAATAAAATTAATAAGTTCCCTTATTCTGACTATAGCGCATGGGAATTATGTAGGCTAATAAGTCCTCTTTGAATGACTACGTAGAAAGGGGCGTTAAAGATTTGCACATGAAAGTCATATTATAATTTGATAAGGTCTTTTGGTGGGCAAAGGTGGATTATTTTTTATTTTCAAAATGACCGTTTTTTTCTCCAAAGCTATAAAAGAAAGTTAAAGGGGCTCATTATGCATATATTGAATAACTAATACTATTTACCCATTGAAATGAACTTGTGTTCATCCACAACCTTCTGAGGACAAAAACCCTCCTTAGATTTCTAGTTTCGGATTTGAAAAATAATCCCTAATGGCCCAGTGTGGTTTCATCTCAGTAATCACCATTATGCAAATCGATGTTTTAATTTGGGGTTTACAGCCATGAAGGTTTTGATGTGTTTTAGATTGCAGATTTTGGAAAATTTTACTTTTAGTTTGCAGAGTTTTTGAAGGTTTGTGCTTGGGTGATTGGAAAAAGAAATCTTGCTCATCATACCATCTCATTTCCAAACTTAGTCGTACAATAAATGGTAGGCATGGGGGTTTGTGGAATATTATTGCCTACTATCTAGCGCCAATCTAAGTCATATTGGGCAGATTTACTAGTATTGGAGACCATACCATTTTCCTTTGTTGTCAGTACAGGCTTCTTGGAGGGTTGGCAAGAGGGCTCTAGGCTGAAACACTTAGTTTATTGATGCAGTTATGGCTAGAGTATCCCCAATGGAGATGGTCCAACCATGCAACAAGAGTCACACAACGGAAAACCATCAACAGAAGATCATAAACAACTCGGCAATAAACAAACATGCCCATGCAGGCCTTCGCATTATCTCATAATCAAGTATTTACATCATATGTGCCCAGCAACATGTCGGCTTACATTCTAAGGCACACATGCCTGATTACATACACAAAATCAGATCCATCCTGGATGCTAACCTCTAAAAGGCTTACTACTGAGAGCTACCAACTAAGAAACCAACACAACAAATATATACAAGATTGCAAGCCACAAGTCGGCCAGAAAACATCACATTCTTCAAGGCAAGAAAATATAACGTGTGCCAAATAGGACAGGACCCAAATCTTAGAAGAACACCTCCAAATGAATATGAAATGAAGTGCGATCACACAAGGTCGGCCACGAGCATAAGATCATCGAACAATGCACCAATTAGGATCTTAAGCAACGGGAAGCTTTGCAAGATCCAACAACTCAGTAAAAACCGTTATCATGAAGAACAAATAGGTCTGACCCAAATCATAAGAAATCTCCACCTAAAAAAAATGGATCGAGATGCGAACCAAGTCATAGATTTCACATGATGTCTAGAACACTCCATAAGGATCGCATAAGCCAATGTGCCAACTAGAAGGTTTGCCAATCAAAACACAGGAATAGGAAAACAAGAACAAATTGAAAGGAAATATTTTTGGTTGATGCAAGATTGCCAAGAAACCCAAGATGCTCCTACATTAGACACCCAAGGTTATTGAAAAGTGAGTCTCTCACTTTGTACCTGTAGAAGAAATCCACAAATGATCATAAGATTTCATTTTGACCTTCAGTTTCCCAACCCTCATGTGGTTAAGAATATGAACTGCAAACAAAAACTTTTTGTCCTCTCTGATTTGACCTCCACATCCTCCACACTGAAACAGACCAGCCAACAAAAGCCAACAAATCCACAAGAATAACCAAATAGATCAGCAACAGAACTAAGCACAAGATCTGCACTCCTCTTCACAAACCCATTTATCATCATCAACCACTTATCCTCATCCTCATCACACATATGAATACTCTCTATCATCAGTCCATCAGCAACAAAGAAATCAGGAACTTCACTAAATCCACCAATTTTATCCTTCAGTCATACATCTTTCTTCATCATCAGCAACTCTGTCTTCATCTTCACTCTCGGAATATCCATCCTCATGCTCAATACTCATCTCTGTCAAGGAAATACAGTCCCTCTTCCCATACCTGTACTACAACATAAGCAATAACATCCTCTTTCACACAATCAGTCTGATTAGTACCAATACCAATCAGAAAACACATCTCTTCTCTCTCACACCCTCTAGGTAATCTCTGCAACAAGTAAGCACTCAACTGAAACAACTCATTCTGCAACTCCCCATCAACATCATGCACGTAATCACAAATAAAAGCCTTGTCACAAGCCCTCTCATACTCACTAACATTAATCGCATCAACAGTAACACCCATACGGCAAACAGTATCAAACTCAGGAACTGTCCCAACAAGGTTATCAGCTTCAGCCAAAGGAATCTCAATTCCAACTTCAGCAACATCAACCTCCTCAACATCAACAATCTCATTATCATCCTCAATAATAAGACACTCCTTAACTTGCTCATCAGATCCAATCAACAGATTATGAAATTCACCCATAACCATATCTACCTTATCCTCTGCAATCTTTGTCAAAGCATTCACAGGTGTACATACCTTATCAAGCTTAACCTCTTTCACAATAGCAACTCTACCTTTCCTTTTTCTCGTCTGAAACAATCTTCTTAACAGGCCAAACGATCCTCCTCTGAATCGGTAGATGCCAACTCAACATCTTCAGCTCCTCAGTAGCCTCCTCACACTCGCTTTCAGGTTCAGGAATCCTCCTCAAACCACCCAAAGCATTACAAATCTCAGACCTTAACTCAACCCTAAGGTCTTCAAACATTCTCTTTACACTTCTAGGATTCATCCTATTTGGCGATCTCTCTCTCTTCACACGATGCAACTGCCTCTGCTCAACAATCTGACTGCAAGATCTCAATTGCCTCTCACTCGGCGATCTATTGAACAAGCTTATAGCCTACCTCGATTCGGCGATCTATTCACCAACGGGATGTCTCAAGGACTGCAACCCATTCCAAGCTTCACAATCAACAACAACTACTCTCTGATCCATCCTCACGCAAATCCTTTGTCGTCATATGTTAGATCCACATTCTGCCACCCCACAACAAGCCATTCAAGATTTCGCAAGCTCAAGAACAATAATCTACGATCCTAGGAACAAATCTCACTCAGATAAACTCATACATCCAACAACTAGCAATAAATCCTTCCCTGACCACCTCGCGCAAGTCCTTTGTTAGTGCGGGCCAGACCCACTCTCTATCATCTAACAAAAACACATTTAGGGATTCACAAGTTCAGGAACACAGATCTGCAATCACAGGAACAATCTTGCTCTGACACCATCTGATGCAATCATAGTCTGTGTTTCCCCAATGGAGATGGTCCAACCATGTAGCAATAGTCACACAATCAAAAACCATCAATACAAGATCATAAACAACTCAGCAATGAACAAACATGCCCATGCAGGCCTTCGCATTATCTCAGAATCATATATTTACATCATATGTGCCCAGCAACATGCCAACTTACATTCTAAGGTGCACATGCCTGATTACATATACAAGATCAGATCCATCCTGGATGCTAACCTCTAAAAGGCTAACTACTAATAGCTACCAACTAAGAAACCAACACAACAAATATATACAAAATCGCAAGACACAAGTCAGCCAGAAAATACCACATTCTCCAAGGCATGAGAATATAACGTGTGCCAAATAGGACAGGACCCAAATCTAAGAAGAACAACTCCAGATGAATATGAAATGAAGTGCGATCACACAAGAAGGTCGGTCACGAGCATAAGATCATCAAACAATGCGCCAATTAGGATCACAAGCAACGGGAAGCTTCGCAAGATCCAACAACTCGGGAAAAGCCATTATCATGAAGAACAGATTGGCCTGACCCAAATCATAAGAAATCTCCACCTAAACAGAACGGATCGAGATGCAAACCCAGTCATAGATTTCACATGATGTCTAGAACACTCCATAAAGATTGCATAAGCCAATGTGCCAACTGGAAGGATTGCCAATCAAAACACAGGAATAGGAAAAAGGAACAAATTGAAAGGAAATATTTTTGGTTGATGCAAGATTGCCAAGAAACCCAAGATGCTCCTGCATCATTTATGTCATGTTCCCTGCCCTTTAATTGGGACCTATCCTTATTTTCACCTTGTAGCCCATCCTTGTCCCCATGGACTATCAAAGGTAAATGGAAAGGAGACCCTTTTGTAGCATGTCAAATTTTGTTGTTCTTGTAATAGGTTTGTCAATACCGCAAGTTATACACCAGGTATTGTACTCCGAAACCATAATTTCGATCAAGAAGACATAGCAAGCTACTTTTAGAAAATTGATGATGATGTGAATGAGATCAGAAATCTTGGTAGCACTCTAGATGATAAGGATGTGATAGAAAATATTTTGAGGACTATACTGGAAAGATACAGTGACAAGGTCTCAACAATTGAGTAAACTTATGATCCGGCAAAATTCACCAGAGAACAATTCATTGGCACTCTAAGCGCATTTGTAATGAGGAGGTTTGGAAAGGACAAACCCAGATTTCAGACTAATTTCAAAGCGACAGTGGCTGATGAAGATCCAGAAGATGAGAGAACAGATGAACAAAAGCAAACTTTGTTAGGAGGCTGAAGAAAGGAACCAATAAGTATAAAGGTATCTTACCTCTTAAATATTTCAGGTGTGGAAAGGTTGGTCATATTGCTACTAGATGTCCGGACTAAGGAACAAGACCAAAACTAAAATTCAATAAGAAGGCATATTATGTGAATGAAAATGATAGTATCTCAAATGATGAATTAGAAGAAGGTGAGTGTTTCTGTTATGTTGAAGAAGTTGAACCTGAACCTAAAGTTAGTAATGTGACATCTTCGGAAAGTAATATTGAAATTGTTGATGCATTACATGATGGAAAGAATAAGAATGAATGGTTAATGTGATTTCTCTAATCATATGACTGGTGACAAAAGTAAGTTTGTGAAACTTGAAAAATATGGTGGTGGATTTGTTAGATTTGGAGATGATCCGACTGCACAAATTGTTGGAATAGGTTCTTATTACTTTTGAGGGATACATAATATTGACAATGTGTACTATGTAAAGGGATTGCATCATATCCTTTTAAGTGTTGGACATATGTGCAAAAATGGATATAATGTTGTCTTTTTGGATGATGGTCGTGTGATCCGGAAGGAATTCGGGAATGTTATTGCTACAAGCAAAAGAACTGGAAGAAATATGTATCTCTTGGATGCTATTACATGCCATTACCTGTTATCAGATGAAAGTTGGTTGTGGTATCGAAGGATGTGTCACACCTACTGTGATAATTTGATAAAGATTAGTTCGGCAAAGGCAATAAGAGATCTACCAAGATCAAGTGAACCAAATAACAGTGTTTGTAGAGAATATCAAGAGGGAGAATAGAAAAAGGAAACTCTCAAAAGAAAAAGACTATCGGCTACCGAACCATTGGATTTAGTATACACGGACCTATGCGGTCCAACCTGAATAAGGGGTCTACAAGGTGAAAGGTATTTTTTGCTCTTAATTGATGATTATTCTAGAATGACTTGGGTTACATTCAAGATAGTCAAAGCTAGAGTTGAAAATGAAGCTGATAGAAAAATTAAATACTTGAGATCTAATAGAGAAGGAGAGCTTGTTAGCAATGGATTTAACATCTTTGTGAGATGCACGGGATTAGAAGACTGCTTTCGACTCCTAGGACACTGCAACAGAATGATGTTATAGAGAAATTTGACTAGACTATAGAAACAAAATATGAATCTGATCTGTACTCAGAAATTCAGACCATTGAAGATAAGAAAAAGGGAGTCATTCTTCCTGAAATTGAACCTAAGACAGCTGAAGAAGCTCGTTGTAATCAGAGTTGGATGAAGGCAATAGAAGAGGAGATGGAATAGATTGAGAAAAATCTGATTTGGGAACTTGTTCCCAGACCGGAAGACAAAGATGTTATTGAAACCAAGTGGGTGTTCTGGAATAAAATGGACAAGGATGGACATATTGTGAGAAACAAGGCAAGATTGATCTGCAAAGGCTATTCTCAGATTGAGGATATTAATTTTGACAAATTTTTTGTTGCTCGAATGGAAGTTGTTAGGACATATTTGGCATATGCAGCATTCAAGGATTGAGGTCTATCAAATGAATGTGAAGTCAACGTTGTTGAACGAAGAACTAAAAGAAGAGGTTTACATTGAACAACCGGAAGGATTTAAGTTATCAAATGATTTGAACATTGTCTACAGACTAAATATGGCTTTGTATGGTTTGAAGCAAGCTCCTAGAGATTGGTAAGGAAGATTGGATAAGTATTTGATAGATCAAAATTTTCAGATAGGATCTACTGACAATAAACATTATTTCAAATTTGAATAAAAAAAACTCTTAGAAGTTACGGTTTTTATGGATGACTTATTATTTGGAGGAAATGATGGCATGTACAAGGAATTTGTTGATCAGATGCAGGATGAATTTGAGATGTCCATGATTGGTGAGTTAAATTTCTTTCTTGGATTGCGAGTGAATCAGAACAGTGAAGGCATTTTTATCTCTCAGCCAAAGTCTATCAAAAAACAATTGAAGAAGTTTGGATTTAAGATTTGAAAACCGGTGTGTACTCTTATGACCACCAGATGTAGGCTGACTAAAGGAGGCAAATCCTCCAATGTAAAAACCAAGTGTCACATGTTATTGCAGTAAAAGGATCTTCGGATATTTGAAAGGAACAAAGGAATTTGGATTGTTGTATCCTACAAGATTAGACTTTACTCCAAAAGTTTATACTGATGCAGATTGGGTCGGCAATTTTGATGATGGGAAGAATATTACCAGTGGAGCGTTTTTCCTTGGCTCCTAATTGGTTGCTTGGTTCAATAAAAAGAAGGATTTTGTATCTTTGTCCTATGCAGAAGCTGAATAAATTGTTGCCGTATCATGTTGCACAAAGTGTAATGTCCCCATTTTAGGTCAACATGAGTTGCCCATTTTAGGTCAACATGAGTTGTAGTGAGGTTAAGCCTATCAATGACCTTCATAAGCTAATTTGTTGGTTAGAACATCTCAGGTGGTCGAGCTAGAGGCTATTTT
Source organism: Thuja plicata (assembly GCA_018584345.1). Lineage (NCBI taxonomy): Eukaryota > Viridiplantae > Streptophyta > Pinopsida > Cupressales > Cupressaceae > Thuja > Thuja plicata. The sequence continues at coordinate 1,319,133 of MU224772.1, read as the reverse complement.
CCCACTCCAGTGGTCAGGGTCAGGATTTGCTTATCATTTGAGTCAAATTGGCACACTTAGTATTTATAGTAAGTCATTATTTCGGGAAAGTCAGGGTTACTATCCTTAGCAAGGCACTTGAACAGTTGGTAGCAGCATGGAGTTGTGGCGACATTGTCAAAGCTTTCATTATGTGACTTACTATTTATAGTAAGTTTATTCATGGTCAGCTCTATATTTGGCAAGGTGTTCAAGTGTTGGCACAGGCAGAGAGCATCTGGTTATTTGGATTGGTCACTTGAGGAATTAGATAAGCTATTTATTAGATTAATGATTATTAATTAAGTTTACTTAATTAAAAATAAAGTTTAAATTTTAATATAATGTGACCAAGTTCATTAAATGTTTTTTTAAATAAGTCCATATCATGGCGGCAAGACATGGAAGGGGATTATAATTGATTTTTATAATTCAAATGTTTTTAAAGCTAAGCCAAAATGCCATTAAGTTATAGGAGGTGTGTGGCTGAAGCTTTTGGTTCGAATGGCTTTGGGTGAAATTTAAAAGCCTTGCGATGAAATTCGAACCCATCTCTTGAGCAATGATTTATTGTTATTGAGTTTGTGAATTGTGGAAGACTTCTGAAGAGGGTTTGAGAAATCTACGAGCTGTGGAATTGGGAATTCTACAACGCTAAAGCAGTTAAAGTTGGTGAGAACCAATGATTTTGTGCAATTGCAATGGCTTCATTAAGAGGCCATGATCGAGCTGATTGAAGAGAAGTTCGCTGAGAAATAAACATTGTTTCATCCTAGAATAAACCACGGGGGTATTGGTAGTTGGTTGGCTTCAGACGCAGCTCCCTAAGCCTGCGTTGATCATCTAATAAGGCAGCCGTAGCATATTAGAGTGGCCACACGACTCTTGGGAAGATAATCGCAGGTGTGTATAGCAGTGTTAGGGTTTCATTTAGCAATTTTGGTTCCATATTTCCAACAGCAAGGGATCCACGACTTCCAATTTGGTCGTCTCTCGTTTTTGGATGCTCAAATACTTCCTCGGCACATATTAGGTTCCTTAATCAGTTTGTAATAAGTGTCGTTCATGGTAAAATTCATAGCATTGTAAATATTTGCTTACAACAAATTAAGGAAAAAAGTTTGAAATGCATAGCTGGATGATTTGTATTTGAATTTCAAGTTTGTTATTTCAATTTCTCTGTTATTCAAAAAAATTCCAAAAAAAAAGAATATATATGAAAACACAAAAAAATTGCAAAAACACAAAACCATCAAAAACATATAGCAATACAATGTCAATAGTGAAGCTAGAACCGGCATGGGTTCTTACATAAAGGTACTTGGATGAAATAGATCTTGAAGGATATTGGTGTAGTGTTTGATGAATCAAACCCAATCATTTGTGATAACACCTGCATAATAAATCCAGTACAGCACTGCACATTGAGACATGTTCCGATCCAGTATCTCTTCTTGAAGGAAAAGGTGTCAGACTATGAAGTAGAGCTTGTTTATGCACCGATGACAAAACATATTGCAGATATCTTTACAAAAGTTTTGTGCAAAAATACTTTTGAGTATCTCCGGGAGAGGTTGGGGCTATTACCCCTTCCTAGTTCAAACTAAGTATCTTTGGCACTGCATTAGTCCAAGGAGCTTACTGCAGATTCTTAGTCTGGACTAATGTATGGGGCGTCCCCTCAGGGGGAGCAATGTGTGTTGCCCGCCTTTGTCCTTGATGTCAAAGGGGGAGAAAAAGAATGAAAGTGCTATGTGATGAGATTGTGTTCGGCAGTGCAATTGTGTTTGTCGTTGATGGATTTTGTCATCAATGACAAAGGGGGAGATTGTTGACAGGGGGAGTTTGTTGTTGATGTTGCAATGGTTGATGTTGCAGAGTTGATGATGTTTTGCAATATTGATGTTGCAGAGTTGTTGATGTTGTAGTGCTGATGTTATAGAGTTGATGATGTTGTTGTTGTAGTATCTTGTATGGTTTTCTTTGATGGAAAATTGTTGATGTTGTTGACAATGTTGCAGAGTTGTTGATGTGTCAGTATGGTTGTCATTGATGGCAACATACTACTTTGGTGGTTCGTATTGTGCTCATTATTCCTATTATGTTGATGTGGTTTTGAGGTTATGTTGGTCTAGAGGTTGGTGCTCCACAAGGATGGTGGTCCACAAAATGTGTTCCGATGGTGCATTCTGTGATGTTCGTGTTTGTCAGTGGTTCAGAATTCTTTGTTGTTCCTCATATGGTTTGTGGCAGTATGGTTTCGTTGCCTTTCTATTTTGGGTTGTGTCGATGTGGTCTGGAGGATAATTGCAAACGTGTTATTTCTTATTGGGCTCTAGTTATTGTGGCATTTGGGTAACGTGTTATTTGGTCAAGGCATTGTGTGTGGTGTGGTCCACTTTTCACTCTTCCCCACCACGGAAATGTTTAGTCTAGACCTATTTCAAATCTATGTTGGCCAACTTGGTAATTTCAGTTCAAAATAAGTAAGGTTTTTTGTGATGGATCAGCAAGGAGGTTGATTGAGAAGAAGATTTGTCTAATATAGTGCAAAGGTTTGGCGAAAGTGTGAAGTTGGGTTGTGAGAAGAGCGTGTGTTGTTGTTAGACACCGGAGGCAATGAGCCAAGGGTCTCTTCCAGCAGTTGTACTACAATGGTGGATTCCCTTTTTCTCTCTTCTTTCTTAGGGCAGCGAGCCCTTCTAGGCTATGAGCCCACCCGTAGTGAGAATTCTAGCAATGAGCCCCCATTGTAAAAATCACCTTAACCAATGTTTTTATTCATGAGAATTAGCTTCACTGTGGTTTTTCCCATATTGGGTTTTCCATGTAAAAATCTGTTGTTCATTGTGTATGATTCATGTGCGCGCTCCTTCATGTTTACAACTGATTTGATTAAGTGGACAAAGTATTAATCTGTTGATTCTGGATCTGTGAAAGTGATAAAAATTGTATTTGACAATTGATTCACCCCCCCCCCCCTCTTAGTTCTCCAGGGCATTCAACAATCTCCAACAAATACCAGTCAGAGTAAATCTTTCACTAACATTTGTCTTCAAGCAGGATTTCGTCTTCGAAAAGTGTAATATCCCCAAACTCAGAGCCTACAAATCGATAAAAGATTCAATATGTTTTAATTAAAGATTGAAACTTGTTTTATTGGCAATCAAACTATGGAAGGTGTTTGCTATAAACACCACTTATTACAAAGACTACACATCTACGATAAGTCAAGAAAACAAACACAGATACGTAGACAAGGCGAATCGATGGATAGCCAGTGCATATGCTCAACTATTATTGTTGTAGAAAGAGAGCAACTACTCACTTGGCATCTAATCAATTATATCTAATCGACTATTCAATTAAATGGTGGATGGTGATTATTGTTAAGTATAGTAATAAAGGAATCCACTAATATGTTAAGCACCAGTGACTAATATGGACAATTACTAAAGACAAATCATATCATGTTCAGCGTAAAATGATACTCGCATTATTATCACCAACTTCCAGCTATATTCATCGTGGCTTGATTACTATAACAAATCAGTTAACAACCGATCTCCATTGGATGTGATTATAATAAACAATTGGTTAACCAATTGATTCCAAGCAATCCTTGGCAAAGTGATTATGAAGTACTAAGGGAGGCGTCTCTTCATACGCACTTCTTTCATCTCTCATCGTATGTATATATATTTGATCGATTCATTTGATCTAAGCATCATTGAATATATTTTTATCTCTTTTTATCCTTTACGGATTGCTCGATACAAGCATATTGCCTCACGGCAAGACATAATCGGTGCAAGCTTATAAAGACACATTTAGATACAGCATCCTGCATATTTCAAGCATATTATTATTGTCATATCAGAGATGGCTCTAGTATCAACTAAAGCACATATAGATCGACATATCAAAGAGGGCCTGCAAGAAGTGCATGATTACAATATCAGATCAGACACATCAAGCATCAATTGGTACTGAGACTCATCTCAGCCCGTGCATATAATTCATGTAAATCTGAAACAGAAAATATATTGTTGATAGTTCGAAACAATCATAATTGTATATAATTTATTGTCACATTGCGTATGCATTCGGAATTAAGCCTCATCCATTGCCTAATTTTGCATAAACTTCTGGGCTGTGAACCCACCCGCAGTGAGCATTCTGGCAGTGAGCCCCCGTTGTAAAAATCACCTTAACCAATGTTTTTGTTCATGAGAATTAGCTTCACCGTGGTTTTTCCCATATCAGGTTTTCCACGTAAAAATCTGGTGTTCATTGTGTATGATTCATGTGTGTGCTCCTTCATGTTTACATCTGATTTGATTAAGTGGACAAAGTATTAATCTGCTGATTCCGGATCTATGAAAGTGATAAAAAAATTATTTGACACTTGATTCACCCCACCTCCCCCTCAGTTGTCCGGGACATTCAACAATCTCCAACAAATAACAGTTAGAGTAAATCTTTCACTAACATTTGTCTTCAAGAAGGATTTCGTCCTCGAAAAGTGTAATGTCCCCAAACTCATAGCCTACAAATCGATAAAAGATTCAATAAGTTTTAATTAAAGATTAAAACTTATTTTATTGGCAATCAAACTATGGAAGGTGTTTAGTATAAACACCACTTATTACGAAGACTACACATCTACGATGAGTCAAGACAACAAACAAAGATACGTAGACAAGGGGAATCGATGGATAGCCAATGCATATGCTCAGCTATTATTGCCATAGAAAGAGAGCACCTACTCACGTGGCATCTAATCGACTATTCAATTAAATGGTGGATGGTGATTATTGTTAAGTATAGTAATAAAGAAATCCACTAATATGTTAAGCACCAGCGACTAATATGGACAATTACTAAAGACGAATAATATCATGTTCAGCATAAAATGATACTTGCATTATTATCATCGACTTCCAGCAATATTCATCATGGCTTGATTACTATAACAAATCAGTTAACAACTGATCTCCATTGGATGTGATTATAATAAACAATCAGTTAACAAACCGATTCCAAGCAATCCTTAGCAAAGTGATTATGAAGTACTGAGGGAGGCGTCTCTTCATATGCACTTCTTCCCTCTCTCATCGCATGTATATATATTTGATCGATTCATTCGATCTAAGCATCATTGAATATATTTTTATCTCTTTTCATCCTTTACGAATTGCTCGATAAGAGCATATTGCCTCACGGCAAGACATAATCGGTGCAAGCTTATAAAGACGCATTTAGATACAGCATCCTGCGTATTTCAAGCATATTATTATTGCCATATCAGAGATGGCTCTAGCATCAACTAAAGCACATATAGATCGACATATCAGAGACGGCCTGCAAGAAGTGCATGATTATAATATCAGATCAGACACAGCAAGCATTAATTGGTACTGCAACTCATCTCAGCCCGTGCATATAATTCATGTAAATCTGAAACAAAAAATATATTGTTGATAGTTCAAAACAATCATAATTGTATATAATTTACTGTCACATTGCGTATGCATTTGGAATCGAGCCTCATCCATTGCCTAATTTTGCATAAATTACTGTTAATTTATCAATTGTTCCTTAAGGATTTAGTAGTGTTCCATAACATGGAAAAAGGGGACATTACAAAAAGGCTCACATGCATGAAATCCAAATCTCCAAAACCATCCAAGGTTTTCTCAAAGAGTAATATCATAAATAATAAACTCAACATACCAAATGAGCTCTCAATTCCCCTTTTTATAAGCCTTTTAGGGAGCTTTCTAGAAACCCCTTTTTGAAATCACCATATTAATTTATCAAGTCTTTTAACTCCAAAAAGTGATTTAATTTACTTTTTTGGCACTTAAAGTCATTTTTAAACGTCCCATCATTCAAAACTTCCAATTCTCTTTCCAACAAGCTATAACACAGACGTGCCCCATAAATAAATTTAATGAAAAAAGTGACCTTAGTGAAAACAATTAAATATAGCTGAATATTATACACAACTAGTTGAAATAGCCAAAAAGCATCGGAATTGAAATCTCACTGCGTAGGAGTGATCCCGATGATAAAAGATGATAAATGGGCCCAACTAGGTGACTTACTAAAAAATTAAATTAAATATAGCACAATATTATACCCAATTAGCGGAAATAGCCGAAAAGTATCAAAATTGGAATCAGATTGTATAGGAATGATCCTGATGATAAAGGATGATAAATGAACCTGACTAGCTGACTTACTAAATATAAAGGCTCCCACCAAAAATCTTAAAGCCCATACCGAAAGTTAAAAATAACAATTTAAAAGCAACATATGACTCCTCTAAACCGTTTGAGCTGACTGGTAACATCAAATCACCCCTCTAAAATGCTAACACAAACCCAAAAAGTCAGCGACAACTGTACTACGAGAGAACCTGAAAATGGGGACATTATTAGACTGAGCAAGTTGCAGATGTTGTTTGCAAATGTTGAGAATCTATTGTTATTGGAAAATGTTTCTAAAGCCATTGGGGCAAGACATTTGTAAGCATTTGGAGAAAATAAGAATTTGAGACTTATACCTCAATCTTCCTTGAGTTCTTTTCCAGTTTTGGATTTCTCCAAACTAAATTCTCTATGTATGCTCTAATTTCTTATGTGCTCTCAGTCCTGCCAATGCTCATAAATTAGTATTACACTTCAATGTTTTAAACAACTTAAATCACACACATTCAGTGTAATGACCCCACCTCCTAGGTTGACTGTAGCTTGATCCTTTGACAAGAAGACTTGCAACAATGGTTAGTACATTTCATATATATATATATATATATATATTTGAAAGAAAACTACATTCTGATCTCCAACTAGTTCCCACCTAATCCTTAGGGAGAACCCAAAATCAGGTTTCTCCAGTGGCTCTAGTTGCCTTATGGCCAAGACTAGAAAGGTCATCAACTATTCACCATCTCATCTTGGTCTAACTCCACTAAGGCCTCCAGGATAACCAATATTGGTTTATCCATCGTTACAAGTCTTGAGAAGAGATTACATCTCTTCCCAAGCCTTATGGATACCCATCAAGGTGTATCCTCTATCACATATGTATATGTATTTTCCATTACCAATATATATGTGGTCTCTAAGAGATTATTAAATCTCTCTCTAGATTCCAACTTAGAATACTGACATTCATTAAGAATGGCCTCCACCAAGCATAGCTTGGATCGTTTTGTCGTTCATTAAGAATGCCCTCCACCAAGCCGAGCTTGGATCATATTCCTAAATAAACATAAATATAATTGATTATACCTGTACTTAGTTATCAACTAAGCCGGATCTGTTATCTCAACCCTATAATCTTTAAATTTGATTTGCAATATTCCTTAAGGCTGTGCTGTCCAAATTCTATCTCAATTGATATGAGTATTAGAGACTTCCTTGCTGATTATGGTGTGTTCTTGTATGCAGACCTGATATGCTAATACTCGTATATGGTCTTGCTGACTATATTAGTCCTTGCTGACTGTAATAAATATTTATGCTTGATTGGTTGTTCACGTTTGATGATGCTTGGTCCAGTGATCTCCTTTTGTTCTTACAGGGCTACTGTATTATGAATGGATATGATTCTCTGATTAGGATTATAGGTGCTGACTATAATATATATTGATCCTTGATTGGTTATTAAAGTATGCTGCCGATTCTATATTAGATCCTCGCCATATAAGAATTCTTGACTAGACACCAAAGGCTTATTTGCTGTTCATATCTCCTTTCATATTCCAATCTGCAGATTGTATGTTCGATGCCCTTTGCTGACTGTATTCTGACTGTGTTCTTTTTTAGCTGCATGTATTCTGACTGTGTTCTTTTTTTGCTGACTGGATTCTCCCTATCCCCGGTTGGTACCAAGTCTCTATTCCTCCCCGTTTTCCTTTCTTCTTGTCAGTTTCTTATACCCGCGTGGAAGGGCATGCAACCCCTTGCTCAAGGGTTGGGACTCCCGAAATTCAGGGAGTCAAGGCATTGCGACTTATTAGTCACTATATGCCTTGGTCGACATAACCATTAGTACATTTAGTATTTATTATAATATATAGTATTTTATATATACATTTAGTAATATAATATTTAGTATGTATTATTATATATTTTTTATGGTATATTTCAGAGCTATATTATGGTAATATTGATATATATTTTAGATGGTAATATTTGATTTATTATTATTTGATATATGATATAATATATATCATATCATATATTATATTATATTATATTATAATAATGATAATATTTGATATTATCATTTAATATATTATATTATGTTATGATAATATTTGATATATTATCATTTAATATTTTAGATTTATATTATTTATTATTTATCCATTTATATTTTTATATTTTGGTAATTATTTATTATTAAATCTTTTATGGTAAAGCTTTAATTGATTTTCTTTATTTGTCACTTTTTCAATTTTGTCTCTTAGATAATTCACAAAAATGGATGTGAAAACGATGAGGATATTGCCAACAGGGCTTTGAACGGGGGACATGACATTGAGGCTGGTTTATTGAATTTTTCTTTTCCAAAGCAGCAGGCAGATTAAGATCAGTAAGTTGTCAAGACTTGTTTAAATTATACCATTGTTTACACAACAGGCTCAATGGCCTTCAAATATTTCAAATCTAGCTAGATCGAATCATAACAGGCTATTTGATTCATCAGCTATGGATGTTAAGGAAACATCTGTGATATCCCTCGATTAATAGGTGTATTATAATTCTTTACCATTAAAGGGTATTTTCCAAATTATTGTATCTATTACATTAATTAAATATAATCAAGAGATTGACCATTATAAAAGAATTATTATTATTAATATATTTAATCAATAATAATTGAATATCATTATATAATAATATATACTACAATATATATAATATATATTATAATAATTAGGAATATTATTAATATATTAATAACAGTATATTTCTTATTAATATATATTAATAATAAAAACAATTAAACAATATTGTCATTTTAATGAATAAAATATTATTTTTATAAATAACATTAGAAATATTATTATTAATAATATAACAATAATGTTCATTTAATAATAATAAAATAATATATATTATAATATATACCATAATATATTATTAGTTAAAGGAGTGCAGCTGTTTATAAATGGTCGAAAACATATATTGGTCGCACCTTAGGTATAGAAATAGAATAAGGGGGGGAGTGAAGAGTAATAAAAAAAGACAACGAACAGGAAAATAAGAAAAGGCAGTCGGCAAGGCAACCTGACCATTTTGGTACGAGCACATTAATAATTTCTTTTATGGATAAAAATATATATATATATATATATATATCTTCTCATTTAGTTGTTTATATATATATATATATAAATTGGATATATCTACATCTATTATGTGAAATCTTAATTAATGCAATCTTATATAATTATGGATTTTTATGAATAAACTTAGACTTGATCTTATAATCAATATTAATGTTGTACATTTATGAATAAACTTAGACTTGATCTTATAATCAATATTAATGTTGTACATTTATATGTGCCCTAAATGATGATATTGGATACCATGTAGAATGAATCATATATTCATTAGAGATGGGATTCCGATATCTGGAGGGGGCTAGAGGAAATTGTTATAGTTTCCCTAGTCTCGAGATTGTTATAATCTCATGTAGGCAGTATATATACTGATAGCCAGTCATATGCATATACGTAGGCTTGGATAACATCTATCATGTACAAGAGAACTTAGGAGCAGTGCTCTATGGGAAGACGTGTCGATAGCCTGGTTGCTTAGAGTGGATCTTATATCCCTCAAGCCGAGAATCAGGAATTTTGTGAAGCCCGACCTAGAGGCAGCTCTTACGATCAAATCCTCCTTGCTAACTTAGAATATAGAAATGAAGAGTTGAATATTATATGTTATTTTCTACTAACGTCGGTTTTGCAGGAAATTACATAAGGAGAATAAGAAGGGACACTAGAACCTCAAATAGAGTTTCAGGACAACACTCTTTGTGCTTCCCCAGGCTCATCCAGCCAGGACCTCTTAAACCAGGTCATTCTAGAGGGAACATCAATGGATCTTGTATCAGCACCTGCATAGTTATCAGCTAGTTATCAGCAAGGGTGCTGGCTCATCTATTGATTTAGATTAAACTAGTTTTTCTTTACCTGTTTCATCAGCTCTATCTTCTTTAGCCATGAGTGATCCCTCTTAGATGTTTAGACATTAGACTACTTATATACTTTTTCATTGAGAATCATCTCACGGGATCTTTACTTTCTGTCAAGACTAGGGTTTACCCACACCAGGTTGGCCTCTCCTTTTTGTTTGTCTGAGAGCCTTTCAGTTTTTGTTTTGCTTCCAGTAATCTTTCATTTGTAGCTTCCTCGGAGCCACCTTTTGGCTCCTCCCTGCTCTTGTCTTTGATTGTATATCTGAGTTCCATTGACCTAAATAGAGCTTGAGGACATTAACATAATTAATTAATTAATTTCTGCTTTTAGATATCGAGTCAACGTTGCAGTTATACATACAGTTTCTGCCCATTTTATGGAAATTTAAAAACAAATTGCATATATATGCACACAAATCATATTCAACTTGCCACAAGGGACCTACCAAAATGAGGAACATTGCTCACTGCCTTTTAAAAGAAAAATATTGTTCTCGATAGACAACAAGCAAATGATACCTTATTCCTCTTCTCTTCTTTCAATAGACTAGGTTTCCATTCACAGTCTATTCCAGCAATCTCAATTGTGGAAAAATGTTTGTAAGCATTACCCAAACCATCAGCCGTGTCAACCCAAATAACATTTTCTTCAGAAATATAGTCTGACACTTGCAAGTAGTGAGTCTTAGTAGCTCTTCCCTGGGCTGCAACCAACCATGTAGTAAATATAGCCATCAAAGTATTGTTATCGCCATTGATATAAAGTTTCTAAAACCAAATACATAAAAAATCACATAAGAAAAAATGGATTTGGCAATAGGTATGTGATTATTTAGTACCCTTATTCACCTAGAAAACATAGAGAGAAAATTTAGGCTCTTGCAAAGTTACATCATGGAAAGGCAATCTAAATGATATATTCAATGATGGAAATGTACATTCCACCTCAATCTTTTGTAAATAATTTCTTTAAGACATCTATTGCATGTTTGATTACATATTGATAGTCAAACTAATCCTTAGATGTGGACAAAATAATAACAATTTTCTTAGATGTCACCTTGATCTAATTCACGTTATTCTCTAGTAAACTTGAACAGGGTTTCATGTTAGACCTTGTTTAACATTAGCATCACAATAAAGTTTTCATAAAATGCATATTCAACTCAAATGAACTTAGACATAACTTCAACAGAAATCAGACTTTGTTAGAACACATACAAACTGCATAACAACTTACAATCAAGCTGTGGAACAATGATTTTGATATCATACCTTGATCCATCTTGTGGGGCATAGGAGTGCTAATTGGTATGGTTAGCTAGCGAATTTCTTAACTTTGTGATCATACCATGAAAAATGCATCGCTCAAAAGTTGTCCAAAAGCATAGAATGTGTAGAACCCAATGAAAGGGTGCAAAAATATGTCTAGAAAAATTTTTACCCCCAGAAATCAATTTGATGTCATCTTCACTTTTTAGAATTAATTTTTTTAAATATTTTAATTTCAGCACAATCAATTTATTTTCAAATGGGCAGCTTAAATATTATTATGAAGTCTCTGTAATATTTAAATAAGTATTTTAACACTTTATTTAAATTGTAATTCAAAAAGAGCTTTCAATGTATTTTAAAAGTACTTTCAGATACTTGGAGGAAAAAGTAAAACTAAAATTAAAATTACAATAAATTAGAGGGCCAATGTGGGCACCTATAAAACACAGGTCAAGGCTCAAAGCAGAGCATCTGATTTTGTTATTTTCAATTATTTGTTTCATTTTAGAGTTTGAAGCATTTTAGCACGGCCCCTCTAATACATTAGAGGTGATTCCAAATGACGATAACAATTGTGCTGATTTGTTGAAGACTCATTAATTATTTGAAGTCATTTTCAATTCGCTATAGTGGCGCTATAGTACCAAGAGTGCTTATTTTCTTATTTTGGGGACGTTTAATGTTATTATTGCTCATAACGGTTATATTTGGTCAAATTTTGTTATAAACTCCGTAAAATGTTATAGCTCAAATCCACATAAATTTTTTGCAATCATTCAAATTCTAGCCCTTTCTAATCACCAAAGTACCTAATAAGGGTAAAGTGAGAGCATATGAAAACTAGAGCACACAATGAACAATGAAAGATATTAGCAACTAGCCATTCAAACTATATAAGCACATCATTGAATTGATCAAATCAAATTGCTTATAGTAAGATGTAAATTCTTGTATAGTCCCTATTTTAACACCATACCGTTCCGTGAATGTTAGCCAATTTTCAAGGTTTTTCATAAGATTCCAAGTGTCCTAGGAAAATTCCAATGTTCTTGGAGACCTCAATTTCAGATTTTTTCGGGCATCCACTCATGGTTTGGAGTTTAGTTAGCTTTCAAAATTGTGTTTGTAGCGTTTTCAGCCTTCTGGGTCATTTTCCACTATTCTTGGAGGACACAAATATTTTTAAATGCATGTCTACTGTGGCACCTAGCGCCATTCTTTAGCGTCAATTCCTTCCTGACATGGTCAGTTTCAGTTTTTGGTGCCTTAGCAGTGCTCAGAGTGGTTTGGATTATTTAAATTATTACACTAGAGTTATAAAGTTGATGGCAAAATATACTCTATCATTTTAGTTTAATAAAGTTATGTTTTGTCCCCCTCAAGTGGACGGACGTCTAGGGAAAACGTAATGGTTGCCCTTGTTCTAATTTTTTTCTTTTAATTTGCTTTGACAATAACGAAAATAGATATTTGAAACCAACCAAATATACTAAACCAATAACAGCAATACTAATAGTGTTGATGTGAGTTTTGTACCACTACATAACATATAGGACCAAACGCTTGATGCGGAGTATCAAACACTTAACCCTCTCTTGAAAAGTATATACTCACGAAGAACATGAGTAAACACTCCAAGGTTCCTTCCCTGTGGATCCTAACTCAGTTGAATTGATGTGATTTGCTGGTAATCACGTCGGCGGGCTTACGTTGTTCATTCAAGGACATCGGATTCTGGCTGTGATGGTGATGGGACTTAGCTTTCAATGTATATTTCCTTTGTTTCTCCTCTTGAATTTATCACTCCAATCTTCACTCTATAAACTCTCACTACTAAGTTAATCACTACCTTACTACTACTCCTATGGGATGGAAAGATTAGCAAATGGACGGGGATCAAACCTAATGAAAGCTTGCCAGCGGCG
>MU224772.1:1283698-1299695 GCA_018584345.1 Thuja plicata | reverse complement strand
AGTGGTGAAGTCGGGTCAATAGTGAATGGAGTAGTGTTTGCCATGAAAAATTTGTATAGGAGTAGCACCCTGCAATTTATATAAAACAAATTGTCAAATAAGTTCAATTAAATTTGAATAATTATACTGTATACTTAATAAATTATTGATATTAAATGTGATATAATATTATTATTTTTCTCTCAAATAGACACAAAAATTAGTTCTAGGTTTACTATTTAAATTTATATTATCAATTTAAAATTTTAAAATTATATATAAGATATTTTAAAATTTGAAATAAAATATATTTAATAAACTAATAGTCTAATTTAAATTATAATACTAATAGTAAAATACTAAATTAAAAATGTAATACTACACTTTAGTGACTTTACAATGTTACATTGAAAAAAAAAAGAAAATTTATAAACTTTAGCTTTAATTTTTTAAGTTTATTTTAGTTTTAATTTTTTAAGTTTAAAACTTTAAAATAAAATAAAAATAATACTACATTAACATATTATAATTACTTATTAGGTAAACCGTAACTACTATTTACATAGAAAAATAAATAAAATATATAAAGTTAAACTTTAGTTCTAAGTCTAACTTCTGTAGTTTTAAATTTTTAATTTTTCAGTTTAAAACTTAAAACTTTAGTCTTTGACAAAGGAAAAAAAAATGTGAAGGCTTGGCCCCTACCCATCCACGGATGTTTGCAGAAGTAGCCGTCGTCGCCGTCTGCAAGCAGAAACAGTGAATGCCGTCTGCAAGCAGAAACAGTGAATGTCATCACTATTTGAGTCGTTTGCAAACAATCCCCAGGTAGCCGTCTGCAAACAATCTGTTTCCAAACAATCGTCGTCTATGGCGTGAAAAATGAGCCGCGTGAAATGAAAAATGACCCACCCGCGTTTTTAACGTCCAAAGTTTTAGGGTTTTTTACTTTTTCCGTCGTCAAAGTCAAACCCATGACCGGGAGTCGACCTGGAATCACCACGTCAACCTCGGAATTGACCGGAAACGATTTTGATTTTCATGAACCGTATTAGACAGAAAAAACCGTGCCCTGTGCGTGTCCACAGGTGATTCGACTCCGATTCGGTTTCGGATACGATTCGTACCCGGAGTCGATGGCCACAAAGGAGCAATTCGGACACACAAATCACCGCATGGGTCTGCGGTGACTATTTCTGCATGGGTCTGCAGTGATTAGTGGTTGTTAAACACTCCATCTTGTTGGCCGTACCAAAGCTGAGATTTCTGGGAGTTTGTGTGAAATGTACCAAGCTGAGGAGGTGATGTACATTCCATATTTGAGCTTCAGCAGTGCCGTACATGCCCAACAACATCAGACATTGCTGCGAACTAGTCTAAAACTCCAGTCTGGGTGTCGTACAAGTTTAATAAACAACAGGCTGCCGTACAAGCCTGAGAGTGGTGGTAAGAGGTGCTGCATGGGTCTGCGGTGATTTGTGTGTGCGATTTTTGCATCCTTCCACCAAGTTTTACTCATAATCTGTAATGTACCCTTTCTAGGCAACAAGAGATGAGCAAAGGGTTGACCTATCACATGAGTTCATATAGGTCAACAAGATGTTTAAGGGGACTCACTTTGGGGCTTCTTGTGCAGTTTCAGGTTATTTTGAGCAAGGCTTCAGTTAGCCTGCGGGGTTCAAATAGTATCAGGGATCAGAGAGCTTCAAACAGAATTTGGTTATGAGCCCTGGTTTGCATTTTATGAGTAAATCAGGAAATAAATTGTTATTTCCTAAGTTTGGGTTATAATAAAATAACTATAATAAAGTGATATTATATTCACTTTATACTAAAATAATAAAATAATAAAAAGTGACTCTATTATCACTTTTTAATAAAGTAATAAAATAAAAAGTTATTTTATTAATATAAAGAGGAAATGAAACCCTAATTCGAAATTAGGGCTGGGGTTGGATATAAAAGTGTTTGCAGCTCATTTTGCACATCTATGGTTGAAAATTTACATTTACAGGTTATTAGAGAGCTTCAAGTTTGGATTTTTCTGAGGATTGAGGACAAAACCCCTTGATTCTGAGCAGCTTGGACAATAGCCCATAGCTTGAAGTATTTGTGCTTGTTAATGAGAAGTTGTAACATTGAATTGCTTGGAAGGATATTTGTGAAAACCATTGGTGGAAGAGACTGGCTATAGGGTTTCAGCAGATAATTGCTTCAAAGACGAAAGCCTATGAGCTTGCAAGGTTGGGACGACTTCCCCAGCCTAATATTGGAAATATTTCATTGTTTATCAGTTGTGTGCAGCATATTAGGTGTGGAAATTATGGAAAACACTGGAAATTTGATTGGAAGAAATTGAGTTTGCAGATTTGGATAGAGTAGTCGATTTTGGAAGCTACATGTGCAGCCAAACTAGTCGTACAGCAATAAGTAAGCACAAGCAGGCCAAATATCATCAATCAACAAGAGACGCACTTTAGCTAAAGGGGTTTTGTGTGTCTAAGAACCCGATTTGCAGGAAAAAGAGCCCAATTCTGATTTTCTTAGTAGACCCAGTACATTGGAGGAGTTTTCAAGCCAGCAACCCCATCTATTCCAGTTGTACATCATCTATGGTAGTTGACGTCACCCAGGAAGGAAGAGTTGGTGCAAATTTGCAGTGTTAATTGTTTCAGAATCATCCCTAGCAGTTGTAAGCAAATTCTGAGATTAGTTGGAGACAGGAATAGTTGTTTCTTGCAATCAATGTACCTAGTTCGATTCATGATTATCCATTTGGCTTTGTTGTCGGGTAATTAGCATTTGTTAGTAGTGTTGTTGAGGGGTTGGCAGTTAGCCGACGGTTGCCAACAATTGGCACTCGACACCTCTTTATATATACATTGTACTTACCTTCAGGATGTTATCTAATGTTATGTTATGGTGTAGTCATAATACTATTGTTGGAAATACTCTAAAAGACATTGTAATAATTCTGAGATCAATGGATATGCAATTGTGAGTTCTCTCAAATACATTATGTATATGCTTTCTGTCATATTTTATATGCATTCTAGTCTTTCATGTACCTAGACCCCACGGGGCAAACGTTTGGTGTCGTTGCATGTTCGAATCTGGAGTGATGGCAGAGTAATAGGCTGACCATTCGAAGAGCAAGTGCTCATAACTGACAATGACGTAGAAGAGGAGGAAGTGACACGGGAAGATCAATTGACGCAAGACCTAGTGCACGCGTGGGAAGTTGCGGTCGACCAGTACATGGAGAGAGAAAACCGCGAGAGAGCAGTCCCTGAGAGCACAGTACGCAACAAACTTTCGGTGCTACCAATAGTGTATAATCTTCTCAGAAGCATCCCAAGGTTGTTGGCACGAAACTTGGTTGAGATAGAAGAAAGGCGTACGGAAAGACAACAGGAACACCGTCGGCAACAGATACTACGACAATACGAGAACACTATAGAAGGGAAGATGAAGAGCATGACGAGAGCCATCAACGGCAATGCATCCTCAATCCCTACAAAAGGAGTAATTAATGTCACTAACCTTGAACGAGGATAGAAAGTGTATTCTGAAGAGGCAAGAAGACGAGCATGAAGCCCTACAAAAAGCACTATGGTTGGAGGAACAAGCCAAACAGAGACGATGACTACGAAGAATCACTGAAGGATTGACTGAAGAAAACTCAAAACAATCAAGGGTTACCTGAAGGGAACCTAGAGAATACTGAAGGGTACGAAGTGGAGGAGAGTGGAAATAGGAGATTGGTTGAAGGCGACAAAGTATATGAACTTATTGAATACACCCGACGCCACTTGGGACACCTAACCTTTACACTAGAAGACCTAAGGGACCATCGAGGAGCAAAACCAGAGACCCCTTACCAAAGGAAGACAAGGGGACCGAAGACTGAAAGGATACAAAGTGAGGAGAAGAACACCAAAGACAGACGTATAGAGGATAGGAGCGTGAACGAGAGTGTCGACAGGACACAAGGGCACCATAGTCAAAACAATTTATTCGGGTCCAGTGCACCAAATTCAAGAGAAATTCCAATTGGATCGGGTACAAAGAGCAGGGCACAAAAGAACACTACAATGGAAAACAAACAAAAGTTGCCAAAGTTTATAGGGGATGGAACGAAGGACCCCGTACGACACTGTAGAACTTGCAAAACAATTTGGTCAGCCAATGGGCAGACCGATCAGGATGAGTGTGTAACACAATTTCCTGCAACACTAGGCGGGGTAGCAATTGATTGGTTTTCTGAAATAGACAAAACCAAGGTACCCTCATGGACTGACTTGAGGAAGGTATTTTAGGCAGAATTCAAACTGCTTTGCAACGATAATGAAATTGTCGCAGAGATCTATAGCACGAAGCAAGGCAAACATGAAAGCGTGAGGACATACAACCAACGACTCAAGAAGTTATTGGGAAAAATGGAGAACCAACAGGCTGACGGACTGAAGAAACGCTAGTTCGTGGAGGGATTGAAATACTCCATGCGAAAGACGATAAAAGTCGTACCTCCCACGTCACATGAAGATGCATACAAGCGTGTCATGAGCATAGAAAGTGAAAGCAAGACATTGCGGAAAAAGAAGCACAAGTCCGATGATGATGACTCCTCTGAAGGGAGTAGCAACAATGAAGAAGACAGCAAGAAGGTGCAAGCATTGCAAAAGGATATGCACCGGATGATGAAAGAAGAATTTAAAGCTATGAAAGGGAGCAGCAGCAATACTGAAAGGGAATTATGGTGCACGAATTGCAAAGAAGATGGCCACACAAAAGGCACGTGCCCCAAAAAGGCCTTCTGCGACATTTGTCAGGTGATGGGACACTCCACCAAGGAGTGCCCATACAACATGAAGACCCGAAGTGCACAAGTGCTCTTCGTAAGGAGCAGCCATGGATGGCTGTTGTCACAACCACCGCACAACAATCAACCAATACAACCGCATCGTCCGATGGCTACCGAAATAACCGAAGGCGAAGCAGAAGCAATAATAATAATAATAACAATAGACGTCATATACAGTGTGATGCCAAAGGACGGCTGATGATTCAATGTCGTGCCTGTAACCAATGGGGACACTTCGCTCGAGATTGCCTAAAGGAGGAGAGCCCCCAACACCTCTATAGATGGTGTGGTCTCGGCGACCACGACGACGCCAATTGCCCGAAGCCTAGAGTGAACCTCTTGAACATCAATGGCTCAAGAGAGGGGTGTTGGCAATCACAAGGGCCCAAGCGAAGCAAGTCACGTACCCAAACCCTCAGTGAAAAGTAGAGGTTATGGGAAGCAAAGGCCGACATTGAGAAGGAGATGATGGTAGAGCGGAGGGAAACACATGACACTGCCAGCACTTCGCTACGTACGGAATCTGAACAAAATATCATGAGACAAGTGTTGCAGATGGAATTGCAGGTAAAATCAAGGACCTTCTAGAAACTATGTCGCAGTTGAGGGCGACCATCATGAGCGTCATAAATGTACCTACCCGTATGGCCATCCCTTTGGTGAATCCAATGCTACTAGCGCTGAACAGTGGACGACACCCCGCGGTGGTGGATATGGGTATCTTGGGAACCATCCTCACTGACACCATTATCAATGGAGGATCAGGGGCGAACGTGCTACTGGAGGAAACATAGAAGAAGTTGGGAAAGCCAACATTGTGGCCACCAACGTTCAATCTGGTGGGTGCCAACCAACACGGCATCAAACCAATCAAGACTTTAATGGCACAACGGGTAATGATCGATACACAACCCTTCATTGTTGACTTTGTAGTATTTCCACTGAAAAAGAAGGGCTACAATGCTATCCTCAGGAGGGAGTAGCTCATTGCTACTAAAGTGAATCATAACTGGAAGTGCAACATGTTGTCCATGGAGAGCGAAGGGCGAAATTTGTCATCAACTTGAGAATGCAGTTGGTGAGCGAGTCAATAGAAGAGCCTACGGGAATGAATGAAGGAACACGACGGATGGAGCCGAATGAGGAGGATGCTCTGGAATCAGAAGGTTGCTCTGAAGATAACGTAGACTCCATGAACGGGCTCTTCCATTAGCAAATGGAGGATTACGAGTTGTTCCACTTGTCATGTAGCATGTTGCAGATTGAAGAGGAGTCAAGCGAGAAAGACATGTTTCCTCCTGAGTATGGGGTATATAATGAAGGGAAGGCCCGAGTCAATGAGACTTAGAAGATAACTTCTTGGGTCGTCGTTTGACAAAGATAAACCCATATGGTACGAGGAGCCCAAACTGAAGGAGACAAACTTGGGAGATGAAGCAAGCTTGTTGGTTCTCCATTTTTCCCAATAACTTCTTGAGTCGTCGTTTGACAAAGATAAACCCATATGGTACGAGGAGCCCAAACTGAAGGAGACAAACTTGGGAGATGAAGCAAACCTGAAGAACACATTGGTGGAGGATGATTGGAACCTAGTGCTGAAGGCCACAACCTTCAAAAATTTTATGGAGTATAAGGACGTCTTTGCATGGACCTATAAGGATTTGAAAGGGGTGCCTCTGGAGCTATGCGTACATCGTATTCCACTTGTACCTGGAGCTCAACCAGTACGGAAATGGTTGTATCGATGAACAAGAATTATGCAGCGAAGGTGAACGAGGAGATTGAGCAAATGCTAGAAGCAGGCATCATATTTTGGGTGCAAACAAGCGAATTGATCTCACCTATCGTAATTTAATTGAAAAAGGGCGCGAATCAAATACACATCTGTGTGGACTTCTGGAGTCTGAATGCGGTCACCACAAAGGACCCATTCCTGATACCCTTCACAGACAGTGTCCTCGAGGAGGTAGCAGGGTACGAGATGTACTCCTTTATGGACGGCTTCTCAGGGTACAACCAGATCTCCATTGCAGAGGACAAGTTGAAAACCACATTTGTGGTTGAGGACGGCGTGTATGCCTACAATTGGATGTCATTCGGGTTATGCAACGCTCCTGCAACCTTTCAAAGGATCATCCTGTACATTTTTGATAAGATGTCCGTGGGAAATTTTAAAGCATTTCTTTATGATTGGTTCCTCTACAGTGGACAAGACACTCACTTGGTGGCCCTACAGAGTATGGAGCGGTGTCGAAGAGCTCGGCTTGCGTGGAATCCGAAGAAATGCAGGTTCATGGTGCCTCAAGGGAAGTTGCTTGGACACGTTGTGTGTAAGGTCAGGCTGAAGACAAACCCGACTAAGGTGAGGGTAATTATTGACATGGAACCCCCACAGATGTGACTGGAGTCAAGTCCTTCCTCGAGAATATCGAGTATTATCGGAGGTTCATAAAGAACTTCGCAAAGATCTACCCCTAGGGCAAGCTTACACGGAAGAGTGAGTCATACACCTAAGAGAGTGCACAAGAAGAAGCCTTTGAGGAATTAAAGACAAGACTGGTGGCTACACCTATCTTGGCGTAACCAAACTAAGATAAAGAATTCCACGTCCATGTGAATGCCTCCAATTATGCTATCGATGCCACACTGGCACAGGTCGGGGAACACAGACTGGATCATCCCATCTACATTGCAAGTAGATTATTATCTAAACCGGAGAAAAATTATAGTACGATGGAGAGGGAAGTCCTAGAGATGGTCTACGCAGTGCAGAAGTTTCATCACTACCAACTGGCGACTCTGTTCACATTTTGTGGACCATCAGGTGCTGATGTACCTAATTAATAAACCCAATATTCAGGGAGGGTTAGCAGGTGGCTCCTCCTACTTCAGAAGTTTACATTCACGATCTTCATACGGCGAGGGAGAAGTCATGTAATTGTCAACCAGCTATCAAGGATTAAGTCTAGGGAGTCGCTGGTCGGAGTGAGTGATGATTTCCCTGATGCTCATCCGTTTCAGATCGTCGTACTACTCTCATGGTACACCAGCATTGGGGAGTATTTGTCAACCTCACAATTCCCGAGAGACATGCCACCCAGAGAAAGAGAAAGTTAGTCCTCAGGAGTAGGATGTTCCAGTTGATTAACGGGTTGCTCTACAAGATGGGACCAGAACAAGTCTTGAGGAGATGCATCGTGGAAGAAGAGGTTCCAAGTGTTTTGAGGGAGGTCCACGAGGCTCCCACCAAAGGCCACAAGGGACCAAACACCACAACTCGGAAAGTGTTACTAGTGGGCTTGTGGTGGCCTACACTATACAACGATGCTCGAGAATGGGTCGTGGGGTGTGACACCTGGCAGAGGGCGAGGAAACCATTTAAAAGGGACTTCATGCCCCTAAACCCCTCCCATGCGCAGGAGTTGTTTGAGCGATGGGGACTAGATTTTTTTGGGCCACTCCAGGCAAGTCGAGCACGGAGGTGTCGATAATTGTTGTGGCGGCAGAGTATTGAAGAAGTGGGCCGAGGCACAAGCCTTGTCGAACAACTCACCCTTGAGTACGACAAGGTTTATATACGAGCAGATCATCACTCAGTACGACAATCTAATCCAATTAACCAGTGATCAAGGCGGGCACTTCGTGAACCATGTGATCAAACCACTCACAACCGAGTTCAATATTTTTCACTCCTTATCAAACCCTTATTACCCGAGCAAACGAGCAAGCAGAATCCACCAACAAGATAATGCTTTCAGTCATCTATAAGTTGTGTGGAGTTGAACAAGAGGACTGGGAGGAGAGGATTCCATCAATGCTATGGGCCTACAGAACGAACCTACAAAGTTACAACAGGCCAGACACCTTTCCAATTGATGTATGGCCAGGAGGCCATAGTGTCAGTCGAGTTCATGGTACATAGTCTCCAGATAGCCATCGAGAATTGGTTGGACGATATGGAAAGCCTAAGGGATCGGTTTTACGCATTGAATAAGCTGGACGAGTGAAGGATGATGGCTCTGTGAGCCACCGAGGCATCCCAGCACCGTTGAAAACTTTGGCATGATAAGCACATTAGACGGATGAGGTTCAATCCAGGTAAACTAGTGCTAAAATATAATGGGCGTAATGAGATAAAACCAGGAAAGATCAAGATGTGATGACTGGGCCCCTACAGAATTCCGGAGGTCGGGGGGAATGGAGCACTAAAGTTGTCAACTCTAGATGGTCAACCGGTCGCAGAACCCATGAATGGGTTGAAGTTGAAGCTAAACTATGAAAGGAGACATCAGGGCAACCAAGTTTACTCTACAGACCAAGCCAGTGGTAATAGTAATTAAATTTATAAAAAATGGAAAAAAAAAAAACCAAACCTGAGGGAACTCACTGTACGATGATTACCGTACAGAACTATAACCTCGTACGACAGGAAAAGACCATACGGTGGATACATCATGCGATAGATGGGACCCAAGAGACAAGGAAACCCCATACGGTGTAACTAGACACCACTCATATAAAATGAGGCCCATACGGAAAAGACAAGACACACAGAAAAATCGTACGGTAGCAAGGGAAAGACAGTGAGGAGTGAAGACACGAGAAAAAGGGAAAAAAACACAGTACAGACCCAAACCTGATGCCACAGCACATTGTCAGTCACCGTATAGAGAACAAAGGTTAAAAAGACATCGTACAGAGGTTATAAAGACTGCACAGAGAGCGTAAAGACCATACGTAACATAAAACTCACCTGTACAACGAAGGTAAGAAGACACCATACGTAGCGTAAAGGGAAAATAAAGACCAAGCGCGGGCAGTGCAGAAATTCATAAGCCAAGAAAAGCCAGAAGCATCACCATACGACATTAATAAAACCCCACTCAGCTAAAGGCAAAAATCATAGCATGAACGACAATTTCGTACAGTAATAGAAGGAAAAAAATAGTACATGGTGCAAAGGATCATCTTACCCTTCAGAGAAGGCATGAGTTATTTAATTTCATCTTGCTGAAGGCAAGAAAGATTCCTTTCAAACCCAAATCAAAACTTGTGCATATCCAAAGAAAGATCTTCTAGGAATTGTTCAAAGGGTTGAAGTTGTACAGTCGTACGATAGCAAATTGAAAAGGCTATCAGGGAACGATTATGCGCCCTCAATTGTATTGGCATTATATTTATTGATTGTACGACAAAAGGGAAGTTGATGGATTCGGGAAAAAGAAAACAAGATTGGAGAAGTCACTTACGATTGTTATCACAAAACCATCACAGCAGGGAAAAGTGTCAGAATCATAGAGCAAGATGCACAAAGGAATAAGAACATTGCCTTCTGGAATGCGAGTCGCAGACAGAATGGATTCCGGAAAGACTGCCAAGGGAAAGAAAATGTGGCCCAAAATCCAAATGTAGAGGGACGAGGTGACAGTAGTGTTTGAGCGACATTGAGTGTAGGATGTGCTGGCAGGAGACTCCGGATGACCACCCTGTAAAAGACTCCCTCAGGCATGCACGAGTACAGTGGGCCATCCAAATGCCAATCTTTCCCATTAGAGATTTTTACATACCACTGAGAGCCATGGTTGGGTCCTATGACAAATATAGACGACAATCAGTGTTCGAGTACCAACGATGCAAGCTTACAACCTCATTTGAAACCCATGCATTCACTCGCGTATTCGGCAACCCTAGACAGCAGGGCAAAAAGATTGATAAGGTGATGAAGATGACCGCTGAACAAAAAGAGACTCCTACAGATGATGTGATGGGACGATTTGACACAGGTAGAATGGGACACTCTGGAGCATTTGAGCAAAGGGTGTTGTTTGAAAAAGTCATTTCTTGCACAGGGTGAGTGGAGGTGTTTGCTAGATGTTCTGAAGAGCTGACTTATAGGAGCCAGTCACGCCTCCGATATAGCAGTGCCACAAATTGCTTTGATGATTGGGTTACGGAATGGCATAGTATATGACTGGGCCTCTGTGTACTAGCAGATAGGTTGGAGGAGTTTATGACCCTACAGCATAGAACTTTTTACATACCTCATCCCACCTTTGGAATCTTTCTGGAAGCTGTACAAACACAGGTGCCTCCCCACCTACAGGAGTTGCAGCTGCAGGGTAATGTGGACCCTTCCCTACCACCTAACCTTTATTGGATGCACTTAGACACCTTGGAAACCAGCAGTGATGTTCAGTCTGGAAAGAAGCGCAAGCGCCAGGTGGTTGTGTCAGAGACAATCAGACACAAATGGTGAGAAAGGTGACACTAGCGGCCAAGACAAGTCTGGGGATACTTCAAGGGCTAGCGGAGGGAGTATTTGGATGGTGAGACGAGGAGAGAGTCGCCCAACCAAGGGAGATGGGTTGGATGCAGAGGTGGGAGCTAAGGGCCCTACAGGAGTTGCACCGGGAGGTGGCGTCGGTATCGTACCAGCATCGGGTACCCCTACACCCTCGGGTGGACGTGCATAGACAATTGTTTTCGCTCCATCTCTTTTATCTGGGGGCAGTTAGTTGATTTCATCCATCTCGTTGGGTGTGACAGTGGCAGTCTTACCCATACCGAGATTTGGGCAGTTGCGGGACCTAGTCACTTTGACACCTCCTAGTACCAGCACTACGGTCGTGGAGCAACCAGCAGTAGTTGAGACCGTTTCGCCAGAGGTTGGAGAGCCCAAAGTAGCGGTAGTTGAGATAGAGCCGGTAGAGGTGGTCAAGCCAACGGTCAAGGTGGTAAAGCCATCTCTTCTATCTGGGGGCAGTCAGTTGATTCAATCCATCTGGTCAATTGATTCAATCCAATCTAATGACTAGAGACTCACTGCCTGTGCCAACACCTGAACACCCTGCCAAAGATAGCAACTGACCAGAAATAGTAAGTTCCTCTAAATGAAAGCTTTGCAGATGTCCCCAAAGCTCCATACTACTACAAACTAATCAGGTGCCCTGCTAAATATAGAACAATTAACTGTAAATAGTGTGTCAATCTAACTCAAACGAAGAGCAATCCTGAACATCCCTGACCACTGGAGTGGGAATTGACCTTTAGCTCTGCCAACTGGACCCTCTAAACAACTCCATTAGCCTATGAGGGTTAGGAAATAGGCTAATCCTCCAAAAGTTGACGCTCACGAAAAAATGGGGACATTACAGCAACTGTCATATTTATCCAAAAATTCATTATCCCATTCCATTTTCATATATGGTTAATTTCAATGTATAAGGGTTTCATATATCAGTGGTGAATGACATATTAGGATTAAGTAATACTGAGAGGGGGGGTGAATTAGTATTACAACAGTTTATAAACAAATTTAACCAATTCAAACTTAACCAAGCAAGTACTGAAATAAGTAGGACATACACATAAAGTAGACAACTCATAACACCATAATTTGTTCACAAGGAAACCCTGGCCAAGGGAAAACCCCAATGGGGATGATACCCACAAATGATGCACTAAGAAGTATAGTGTCCCTGTTACGAGACTTAGCCCTGTTAGGAGCTGAATATTACATTTAGTACATATCCCTATTAAAGGATAGAAACCCTGTTACGGGTATACAATGAGCACACTGCTCTTACAAAGCAAAACTATTATGTTACAATGATTTGTCAATATGAACAATACAGCATCTGCTATGCTCAAGCAGTCCCAGTTATAGCTCGCATTATTTGTTGTCTAATTCTGATATCGCAATGCATCTACACATTCCATGCCTCTCTTTGCATCATACAACTTTACTTATATACTCGATCTCAAAAGTTTCTTCCAGTCGGCTCACAAGAACATCACAAAATGTGTCCCAGGCTTAACCAAATAGCAAATACATAGTCGGCGATCATACTTCAACAAAAATAGGGTAGGACCCAATCCAAATCCAAAGTAGCACTTCTGGATTCCACAAATTACTCCCTTAATCATCGCGACCATTCATCTACCCCGTATTGTTGTTGTACTGTCTTCGCTTAACTTCAAGAGGTTGTAACTTTGTCTAGTCAACTCCAAAATCCAAGCAATCTTAACTGAAGGTCTATTCTATCCCATAGTACACTCCTCTAAGCTTGCATAGCTTAGTTCGATGCATACAGTGCTCGTTGATAGAAACTGTGACTGTACCCTGTTAACTATATCCTAAACTTAGTCATTTTTACAAAATTGAATATCCAAAACTGGATTGTACTTCAAGCGACCATGCCAATGAGTAGTGTTGTCATAAATGACAACCTATAAGCTATGCTTATCAGGCCACTTGCCAACAATCTCCCCCTTTGGCATTGATGGCAACACTTAGTGAAAAATGACTAAGTGCTCAATACCAAACTACTGACTAAGTGCATATTTTTCATACTCATTACTCCCCCTTTGTCATCAATGGCAAAGGTATACTAAAAATAGTATCTAAATACATATCAAAATTTTAGAACTGCTCATCAAAGACTCATACCATGTGAAGTACATCTTGGAAAGAGGTTTCCAAGATCTTCACCTCTGTTGTTCATGTCTTTACCAAGATCTGACCAACATGAATCAAACCATTCAGAGCAAAAGAAGATATCTCAACGGCCTTTATTTCTATAGGCATGTCTTCAGTAAGAGATTTCTTTGCTTTCTCCATCTGAAAGGTGTTTTTCCAGAATTGATAGTTTCGGAGTGATTAGACTCCTCAACACACCAAATCTTCCCAATACTCTCCTTTTCTCAGTCTCAAGCACACTGATTTTGTCCAATAGCCTGGACACTTCCTTATCCAATTCAATGACAATTTGTGAGGACCCACAACTCTTTACCATTCCATCTAATGTCCTTTTGTCATTCTCAATGATGTCATCTATATCTTTTAAATGCACAAGAGGATTTATATAGTACCTGTATACTTTTCTTCCATGAATTATAAAAGGCTTCGCTCCAGTAATAATGTTGTCCAGTATACCAAAATCCCAATTGATTGACTTACATATCTCTTCCAGCTTCTTCACCATGTAATCGTTTCCATCTCTAACTGTTGTGGCCTTCTCTAAAGAGTCAAAATGAACATCAAAGTCATCCAGGACTTTGTTCAAGTTATCTATTGTGTGATAGGTAGGGGTAGAAGTTTGTTGATGCTATCAACTGCTCTTTCCAATACCTTTGACTTCTTTGTTTTCTGTTCTGATCTCTCCTTAGCCTTAGCAAAGGCTATGTAAGATAACCTCATTAATTCATCCTCATCCATACCATCCACATCAGTACTCAGAGGTTTATCGCCACTTGCCAACAATAAAGCTGAAGAAACAATAATAGATAAATTAGTTTCTTGTTTAACTTCAACCTTAGCTCCTGATTCCTTTATGTCCACAACTGAGCTTTCGTTTAGATCTGCCTTGGTAGCTTCTTCCTTCTCTGACCCAGTCAGATTCACTGCACTTTTTTTCACTGCTTCCATCAATATTAGTAACAATATCTATATTCCCTTGAAAACTAAGTTGCCGGTACGAATGCGGGTTCGAAATTCGTCCAATTTTTTTGGGGGTTCGGTTCAGATTCATTTTGGGTTTGTCCGTACAAGAATATATGTTTTTTAAAATATATATGCATTTCTAAAAGCAATACTATCAGCCTCATTAATGATTCTAGTATAAGATGATGGTCCCATTTGGTCTCCTTATTGATCTCGTGCTAATTTAAAGTCATGTGAACACCTCTAATAGTTAACGCCTGTAGTAG
Organism: Thuja plicata; assembly: GCA_018584345.1. NCBI lineage: Eukaryota > Viridiplantae > Streptophyta > Pinopsida > Cupressales > Cupressaceae > Thuja > Thuja plicata. Next base: position 1,285,144 of record MU224772.1, on the reverse strand, counting down.
TTAACACTTGTAACAAACTATTGTTCGCCAGCAGCAGTCTATTGACACCTGCAGAAATTTGTATAATGTCTATAGCCAATAACTAGACTCTTTTAGTGGGTGTGTGATTCCTTGTTAGCTTTGCTATTGGTATCCTATGCCCTGTTGCACAGGGTATTTTCAGGCTTCAGCCTAAATCGTTTCTATGCCTTGTTGCACAGGGTATTTTCAAGCTTCAGCCCCTTACGAAAGCCACAACTTGAAAGTCACCAAATTCAAACTTCCACATCAAATGTATATATATGCACAAATGACATATAAAACAATATTTTTGGTATTTGTAGTGGTAACTTTTAGGGTTGGAGGGTCAAATAGACCTAAGTTGGCCAAAACAATTATTAAAAAGTCAAAGAAAATGATGTTTTCAGTCAAATTCACCCAAAATTTGTTCTGGGATCCTGTCTCTAATTCAAAAGACTTCCAAATTCGTCCAAAAGTCCTCCAAGGTCCCTCTGAGAGAATTTTGAGTGAATTTACCTGTCTGTGGAAGAATTTTGAGCGAATTTGAAACGAATTCGACTTTGCAACGAACCGAATCTCGAATTCCAGTAGGGAGGAGCAAATGTGGTAACTTAGCTTGAAAAGGGTCACTTGTATCCCGCGAAGTGTCCAAAGAAATAGGCACACCAACAACAAAGAAGTTTGGTTGCTTGACTGTACTGAAAAACTGACTGCTATTATCTCCGTCCTTAGGTGAATCAATGTTTATTTCTGTAGGTTTGGAGGACTCTCCTCTCAGAATAGTTTTGGGCTTAGTAGCCTTGGACTTAGGAGGTGAAGACTTCCCAAGTTCTGTCTCCATTAGTACCTTATCAATAGCTTTATGTGTATCCTCTATGACCTCATCATACTTCCTCCCCATAATTTTTATTAATCTTGCTTTAATTCTTAGCAGGGGGTTTATGGCTTTCAATATCCTCTCATGTTCATCATATGAGACAACTGGTAGCATCATTTAGGCTTTCCATCTTATCTAATCATCTTCCGTGAGTGCTAATTGTTTCCTTATTTCCAATTTGTCATACAACTCCTAGGGAATACTACCTTCAATTTCAATTTTGAATACTGTTGTGGGGTCTTCACAACTCGCCCCAATTTGGGGACCCCCCTCTGAAATTTCGCAGGTGCTTGGAGTCTAGTCCGTAAGTAGTTGAAATCTGAACTTACAATGCATAAGATATGGACTTGAAATTGGTAAAATCTGAATTTGATTTGGTTGAAATTCGAACTTGGAATTTGAACTTGAAGTCTGAGCTTGATTTGCAATGAAACATGGAACTGGAAACATGGAGACTTAGAGCTTTAAACTTGGAATCTGGTTTTACATGGTGGTGAAACTTGAAATCAATGTTTGTAAATCTGCACTTAAAGGCATGAATCTTGAAGTCTGAACTGGAAATTTGAAAC
>MU224772.1:1265966-1280472 GCA_018584345.1 Thuja plicata | reverse complement strand
GGATCATTAAACTAGGTCACTAGCATCCTAGCGGCTTGTTAGGAAGCCTTGTGTGATAATCTAGTCTTGTTTCCTTCGAATCTTTGCACCTGTGGGAGTAGCACCGCTGGCAAGCTTCCATTTGGTTAGATCCCCGTCCACTTGTTAGTTTCTTCATCCTTAGGAGTAGTGGTTAAAGCAGTGAAGTAGTTTAGTAGTGAGAGGAGAAGATTGGAGTGATATAAATTCAAGAAGAGAAACAAAGGGAATATACATTGAAAAGCTAAAATTCATCATCATCATAGTCAGAGTTCAGTATCTTTGAAGAAACAACGTAAGCCCGCCGACGTGATTACCAGCAAATCACATCATTAAAACTGAGTTAGGATCCACAGGAAAGGAACCTTGGAGTGTTTACTCACATCCTTCGTGAGTATATACTTTTCAAGAGAGGGTTAAGTGCTTGATATCCTGTATCAAGTGTTTAAGTCCTATATGTTATGTAGGGGTACAAAACTCGCATCAACAAATACAAGCTTATGATCAATGACAAAGTCTTCAATCTAAATCTTATCTTTCTCATCATACCTCTCATAATACCTAGGCAGTTGATTGAACTTTCCTTGATCAATAATTCTCTTTGCCAGCATCTTTAGATCTGGTTTCCAAAGTTGTCTTTCCTTTGTTTTCTTCTCTTCTACTTTCTTTTCTTCTACTTTCTTCTCTTCTACTTCGATCCTCTGTCTTTTAGGTGGCGAAATCTCTCTGGACAACCTTGTGCTTCTCACAAGGATCTCTGTTGTTTTCTCTGTCTACAATGTCCTCTTGGGTGGTGTAGGGCTAGTATTAGGTACATTGACCAAAGTAGGAGGTGGAATAGTAACCTTTACAGTTTCCGGAGGAAGGGTTGCAGGAGCAGGGCTCGCCAATCCAGAAACACCTTCTCCCATCTTTTTCCTCACCTCTTTCATCTCATCTTTGGTAATACCTGCCTTTGCTACAAGCTTGTCAACTACATTCACAACTTTCCTCTTCCTTGCTGCTCTGGTTTGTTCCTCACTAATCTTGGCTGATTTTTCTTCAAATGTTCCGCATCTTTCTTCAGAAGGATGAGTCCCAGAAGATAAGACATGTTCTACTTGCATAGTTAGAACTTCTGCAGTGACCTCATAACTCATAGGGTAACTCCACTTCTTCCTAGGTTCTACTGCCTCGAAGCATACACAATCAGTTTCAACCATGAAACAAATTGTATCCTTGTATTTCTCAACAATTTCTTCAGGTATTCTTACTCTTTCCTTCATTTGTCTTTGCAGAATCTTGAACATAGCAAACAATTCTCCATCTACCCAAGTGTTATTTTGTCTCCTATAATTGTTTGTAATTTGAATGCCAATAGGCTCGATGTCTTTCCATGCCCTAGGGTGCATTCTAGGAAATTTATGAACTTTATGAATATAGATATGTATTAATAACGATCCAAACCTGAATGCCTTTGATTTGTCTCCCTTAATTTGCATGACACTCTCCAGGAATTGTTGTCTAAGAACCTCGCACAAATTATACTTTACATTCTCCTTCGCCATCTTATAGGCCATCATAATGACTCCCGCAGAAACGAAGTTAGGTTGGCTGCTGTAATGAATTTTGCCCTAAAATTATAAAAAGCAACCTCACATCTTGCTGAAAGATGTCGGCTATGGTCATTGCCCTCTTATCCCATCTAGAGTGTGTTAGGGTTTCTACCTGTTTCTTTGTGTTCTCCGCAACAGGGATAATGCCAGAATTGTCCAATCCTATTACATCATGGATTAGTTCACTAGTAATCTTAACAGGCTGCTCACCTATCCATAGAAACTGATCATGAACTCTACTAAGAACAATCTTGATCCATTCTTCTTCATCAAATTCATAGAGTTCCGGCATTTGCATATTGAGGTTTGCTAACTGAGCGAACTCATCCTTCCATTTCCCATCCTTCTTGATCATGTCTTTCATCTCTTTGAAGATCTCAAAGTCTCCCAGCAACTCATACTTAAAGTGAATGTATGCCCTAATGTCTTCCACATGAAGCACACCATAGGGTGTTTGTGAAAATGCGCCTTCAGGATCATCTTCAGTGGATTTGTAAGGATGTTTCTTAAATTTGTACCTCGCTCTTTCACTAACATCGAATATCAACGGAGTATCCATAGTAATCAAATCTCACAAGTAATCAAAATACCTTTTCCTCGATGAATCTGGGTATGCACGCTCAGCGATCACAAAAATGCCCTAGCTTCCTTGCTTGTTTCTCTGGTCTCCTTCAGTTTTGCTCGAATAGTGATTAGATATGTTCAAGTGAATAATCTTATACTTCGCCATGCATAAATTGACACATTTCCCAATGAACTTATAAGTCTGCAAATGATCCAGTCAACTAAATTTATGCCGCTCATTCCATACAGTGCGTACAGCTAAGCGATCTCAGATACAAACTCAAAACCAATCATATTTACTGTCCATAAGCTCACAACAGCTTATTCTACATATACAGGGGCTGGATAGATTTCTGTTAATTCTCCATAGCTCCCCCTAAGGCCATGCTTGGCCATTTAGGTTTATGTAGCAACATCAGGCGAGGGTTCTGTAGCATCTACTGAATCTCCCTGAACCTTAGGCTCACTGAGCTCCTTCGCTTTCCAAACTTTGCCACTATCCTTCACAAAATGTCTGTCAAATTCTTCCATGTATTCAGCCATACTTTTTCCAACATCACCAACATTTTTCTTCATAACAATAGGGGGTGGTCTTTTGTTGCTCGCAGCTCCATTATACCTGCAAAACTTTGTTGTGTCCTTGATTGTTACATTTATAGCATGTAGGAGGTGATCTGTTTTGATTAACCTGCAACCTGCAGTTCCTTGCGATGTGTCCAAAGTTGTTGCATTTGTAACATGTAATCTTAGTTGTTATTTCTTCTCTGATGAAGTCTTGTTTTGTGAGGGATTGATCAGGTTTTCTACATTCAGTCTTCTTGTGTCCATATTCATAGCAATTGAAGCATAACCAAAAAAGGGCTTGTAAGGAGTCTTGCCTCTGCAATCTCTCTTCATGTGACCAACTTTGTTACATCCAAAGCATCTTCCTCTGAAAGGTTTGTACTATTCTCTTGATTCTTCTTGTTGTATAGGATTTTGTTGTTGGTTAGGTATCTCAACTGATTTGCCTTCAAACTGTCTTTCTTGAGAATTTGAGCATTCAACTTTGTCAAAACCAACTCTTGTCATGTCACCTTTAGGCTTTTGTCTTTCCCTCTGTTCATCTATCTTGTCACTACTTGCATTAAGTTTTTCAATGTGATTCTTTGCTTCAACAAGTTCTCCTTTAATGATTTGGTTGTATTTCTCTAATTCATGATACCTAATTCTATAATCATCAAGTTCAAATTGTATTTTTCCCATCTGCACATTCGCATTCTTCAAGATTTCTTCAATTTTTGTCTTTTCATCTTTCCCATGTTGTACTTCTTTAGCCATCTGAATAGTGGTAGCCTCACATTCATGCTTTAATGCCTCTTTGTCTTTCTCAAGCTGTTTAATCTAATCATATGTATCATTATCATATTCATCCTGAATTTTATCCATAAGATCTTGTCTTTGGTTTCTGGAAAGTTCAAGTTGTTCCTTGCACTTCTTTATGAATCCCTTAGCTCTTCTTAATTTAAATTTCAACTCAGCATTATTAGCTTTTGCCTTATCAAGGTCTTCAAGTGCTGCCTCAAAGTTCTCTTCCAAACTACTTGAATCCATCTAGATCTCCCTTAAGCTATTAGGCTTTCTCTTTAAGGGCCACACGCTCTGATGCCAATTGTTAGGATTAAGTAATACTGAGAGGGGGGGTGAATCATTATTACAACACTTTATAAACAAATTTAACCAATTCAAACTTAACCAAACAAGTACTGAAATAATTAGGACATAAACATAAAGTAGACAACTCATAACACCATAATTTGTTCACAAGGAAACCCTGGCCAAGGGAAAACACCGGTGGGGATGATACCCACAAATGATGCACTAAGAAGTATAGTGTCCATGTTAGGAGACCTAGCCCTCTTAGGAGCTGAATATTACATTTAGTACATATCCCTATTAAAGGATAGAAACCCTGTTAGGGGTATACAATGAGCACACTGCTCTTACGAAGCAAAATTGTTCTGTTACAATGATTTATTAATATGAACAATACAAGCATCTGCTATGCTCAAGTAGTCCCAGTTATAGCTCGCATTATTTGTTGTCTGATTTTGATATCACAATGCATCTACACATTCAACGCCTCTCTTCGCATCATACAACAACTTTACTTATATACTGGATCTCAAAAGTTTCTTCTAGTCATCTCACAAGAACATCACAAATCGTGTCCAACACTTAACCAAATAGCAAATACATAGTCGGCAATCATACTTCAACAAAAATAGGGTAGGACCCAATCCAAATCCAAAGTAGCACTTCTAGATTCCACAAAATGCTCCCTTAATCATCGCGACCATTCATCTGCCCTATATCGCTATTGTACTGTCTTCACATAACTTCAACAAGTTGTAAATCTGTCTAGTCAACTCCAAAATCCAAGCGATCTTAACTAAAGGTCTATTCTATCCCATAGTACACTCCTCTAAGCTCGCATAGCTTAGTTTGATGCATACAGTGCTCGCTAATCAAAACTGTGTGACTGTACCCTGTTAACTGCATCCTAGACTTAGTCATTTTTCCAAAACTGGATTGTACTTCAAGTGACCATGCCAATGAGTAGTGCTGCCATAAATGACAACCTATAAGCTATGCTTATCAGGCCACTTGCCAACATGACAGTATCACTATCCATAAAATATCAGTCATATTTGACACAAGCAATTCATATCTTAGTATTTAGTATTTGCAATTTTACTATTTTACTAATTTGCCAAAGTTTCATTTGAAATGTAATTCTTATACATCTTTTCATAACTAGTTTTTCAAGTACTATATGTATATCAGCACCGAGCCCCCAACCCCCCTCCGCCATCCCCCTGTCCCCAATCGGTGGTGGAACACTATAACTTACATTAAATAAATTTACATGTCAATTTGTTAACTGATAAGTATAATAGAAGTACTATATAAATTCAATGGGAATCAACATAGATATTCAAATTTTATCATCACTAATACTAAATTATTAACTCTATTTCAAGAACATCCACGTACTAACGAAATAGAAATTGGAAGAAAAATTATTTTACTACTATTATAGAGATCATACTTAGGAAAGGCATGAGAAGCTTGTAATTTATTTTTATGTAAATAATTGTTTTTTAATGATAGGATAGCTAATGCTATAATAAATGGATCCTCACAATAATATATAAGGAGCAATTATAAGTGACAAACATGAGCTAGAATCAAATAGATGGTTGGACAATATGTGAATGTGCATTTGACATGATGTGGTATACTACCATAAAGTAGGCCTTGAATCTAAAGCTCATATACCTAGATAAGATATTTAAAATAAAGGGTTAAGGATGCAAACACGAGGGAATACATTTGAAATGTGGCAGACTCATTCGAGAATGCCCATTAAATGAGCTTGGATTGATTGAATCCAAGAAGGGGGGAAAAGAATAAGGACAGGTATTCTTTTTATATCTTTAGGTAAGGACCAATATACATTGTTATTTTTACTTCTTTATGCTAACCATTTTGAGCTAAATTAGTGCACACTTGTTTATATATGTTGTCTATCGTGTTGAATTAAGAACATTTCCTAGCACTTGATAAGTACTTATTTTAGAACATACATTTGCAACAACAATATCAAGACATATATTAGCATGTAACATCATGGACATCCCTCCATATTCTCATAGTAGCTTTGGTCATTGATCAAAAGCTATTGGATCAATCCACATAGGGGCTTGACAATATAAAATAAAATAAATAAATTCTTTCCTAGCAAGTCCCCAAATGGTGTTTTAAAATAACACTCCATTTCAAACATAGTTATAATGAGCTCAAACACATCTATTATTATCTCAGTTCTTTATGGATTCACTTTCCAAAGTCTAAGTTCAATTCCAATTGTTACACTAGTTTCACAATATAGATTAAACTTAAGGAACATAAAATAAATCTGCAAATACTAAGGCATTTGTGTGGAGAAGTCCTTATTTTTAGCATATTGGTGAATCAATTCTAACATATTCATAAGTTACCTATCTAAAGTTCAAATAAATTATGATAAATATTATCGTATATTTATTGTTTTAATACCAACTTTTAATCCTAAGATTTATTATCATTCTATTACTTGACATATGACGAATTTATGTAGGAGAAGCTTACGATATGATAAGTGATAACTTAACATTTTTATACAATTAATATTGACAAAGTCATTAGCATTCTAATGTCTTCACTATTCTTTTTTCTAGGAAGTACATTTCCACGGTCAACATGGGGTATCCCTAATTACATACACACTATGCATAACAATTGTTCATGATCTTATCCAACAATAATAATCCAAAACTAGATTGGTATAGGAAGAATGCACCTATTATGAATAGCTGTTCAATAAGATGGATTCTAATATTGACTTTTCCTAGAATGTCTATTTAAAGAAAAAACATGTGGAAACACAAATAAGCTACTGAACTAGGACTTAGAAATACCTAAATACAAGATAGATTATTAATACCATCTCTCTTTTTGTCAAGGAATTTCAAAGCAATTTCAAATTTTTTTACATGTTGAAGTTGGATGTAAGGATTATGCTTTCTTCTTACTCGCTTTCGTTAACCACGAAGCCCTAAAGTGAAATTTTATAGAATCTATTTGATGTATAAAAATGTTAGGAGAATATCTTGGCCCTGCTTCCTAAGTTCATCTCCCATGATAGATAGTGATATGGAGAACGCTAAAAAAGCAAAAACCAAACAAAGCAAATTTGCTGTGATGGAACAAGAAGGATACCTTATATATAGCAGATATGAACTCTTTTTCGTGGGAAAATAGAGATGAAACGAGACCAAAGGTAGCAAGGAGGATGCCTTATATCTATTAGATAATTGCACGAGGAACAATTGAAAAAGAGTCATTGGTTTGCTTCTGGGAACAACATTCCGCAGAACAATAGATGTCACTAACAGTTATGCATTGCATTTTGAAGAGGATGATAAAAATCAAAGCATTTGGTTTCTTGATCATAATTATCATGAATCTACCTATGAAATGTTCAAGCAGATTAATGTAAAGGGACATGTTGTAGGATGGTATAGCAGTGGTCCTAAGATTCGAGAGAATGACTTGGTTGTGCATGATTTGTTCCAAAATTATGTGCCGAATCCAGTGCTGGTCATTACTAACGTCCAGCCAAAGGAGTTAGGATCCTCAGTAAAGCTTATTATGTTGTTGAGGAAGTCAAAGAGAATTGAACATAGAAAAGCCAAAAAGGTGTTTGTACATGTGTAACTAGAGATTGATACATATGAAGTTGACGAAATAGGTGCAGAGCACTTGCTAAGAAATGTAAAGGACAATTCTGTAAGCACACTTGCAACATAGGTTAGTAGAAAATTGACAGTTCTGAATTGTTTAGAGGCTTCATTGAGAGAAATACATGGATATTTGGATCTTCTTGTTGGTGGTAGGCTTCTACTTAACCATGGAATTCTATACCATCTGCAGATGCAAGCGTCAGAGCTAAACAAATCCCGCAGTTTAATCCTCTTATCCTAGCACATGTTTGACTAGATATCATTTCATTTAGTAACCTGTTTCAGAGTGTAGATTGAATGAGGAATAGATAAAGGCTTCCAAGCCCGCATAGTGGTTAAGCTTTGGTTAGTGTCCTTGGCCTTTCCCATTTGACTTTGGTTCTCAAAACACCGAGCTGAAAAAGCAGAATATTTCTTATCATTCATCTATAATAATCAAGGATTTTCTTATTGGTTCCATTTTCACCCTCTTTTCTCTTGTTACCTTTTTAATCCAATTTTTAGTCGTTTGGTTCCTTTTTCATTGTACTTTTCTCTTATTTCTCTAAGTTCTCAATTTTTAATTTTTTCCTGGTTTTAATTCATTATTTTGGTTTTGCTTATTTTTTTAATTTTTTATTATTCACTAGAATCTTCTATCCTTTCATCCCTACCTTTTAAATCCTCCCTCTCCATCTTTTTAGTCTTCTTTGTCTGCTGCTTATCTCTCTGCTCTCTACTTTCATCCTGATGATGGATTAATGTAGTATGATCTGAAATGTTGATGAAAAAAAATTGCACCCAACATATTCCAGAAATATATTGCACATCTCCATGGACTTTGGAAAGTACGCAACTTTAACAAACAAAATTTTAGCTTAGAACATGACACATTGCCAAAAAAGGTATATGCTTACAGCAAAATCAATATCACAACCTAGGACCATACCATATAGCAATACTCTCTTCTGTGTAGCCCATATTACCGCCCATCCATGTATGCGAGGAAGTCAATCAATTACAATATGGGAACAAATATAGGATGTTTAATAATTCTTGTGGATTTTATACATGCATAATACTGATAAATTATTTGTTTATAAGAGTAATGAATGTACAAGCTGTCATGTGTGAACCCTTGTACTCAAACATCATACCTTCCATCTTTCCCTTTCTAATACATATTTTCTGGATGATGCATTCTGAGGTCTCCATATAATCTTAATTGAGTTTCTTTCTTCATCAGCCAATACCTCCATATGTTGGAGATAATGTACATTTTCAATATGATTAACAAACACTCTCATATATGCCATATTCATTAATGTATTTAATTTATCAATATCATCCATAAATAGTTGTTTATGTATGTGATGTTTCTTGGTCCAATTTCTTAATTTAGAATTTAGTAGTTACAAGCCAGCCAATTATGTAATCAGATAAAGTACTTGAAAATTAAATAAAAATTCTGGTGAATTTGATTCTAGGACCAATGAACCATCATTGAAGAGCTTAAATAGTTACTAGTACAGAGTCTTTTCTGCATACCTGAACTCAAAGGAATATATGTTAAACCATGGTGATGACAGAGATCAGCTGCCTTTTGTTCATTGCCCACTTCTTGTGCAACAGAAACCTTGAATGAACACCACACAACAGAAACAAGGTTAGACTATTAAACACGAAAAAATGCAGATGTGCAAGTACACAGCTGTACATTGTTTGTTATTTTGGAGTCAAACCTCCAAAGTAACAAACAATGTCACAACTGTTTAGCTTTACCTAAAATAGGTAAATACTAATACAAATAGAAATCCAAAAAAAAAAACATACTCAAAATAATATATATTATAAAAAAAATTTAGAAACTGAAAGCAACAAATAAATTAGTGAAAAGAATTAAACCACTCATAAAAGCAATCCTTCAAGATGTTTGGGATGGAATTGTAGGCAATGTCTAGACATGATTAATTCTATTAAAGGAGAGCATTCATCAATAATATATAATTAACTACAGTATTTTACATACCCTCCAGGTTTGTGATTTATTTCTTCCACTTGTTCTCAAATTAATCCCATGTCATAGTTTTATTGACAGTTTATATTTTTACAAGCTCCTCAAACATGCTTGCACTGCAGAAAACTTATAAATTTGTGATAATTGTGTCACCGAAAGAACATTAAAAAGATCCAATAGTGGTTAATATAAAAAATAAATTTGACTGTGCACAAATTATATTATTGAAGGCTTATTTATAGAAAAAGGAACTATACATACGTAAGCAAATTTAAACTTTATTCTAACAATGAAACTCAAACGGTAATCATATCGATGTGAGTAACCAAAGTTGTGAGTCCGGCAATAATAAAGAGTTTGAGCCTAGAGTATAGTCACACCACATTGGTTCAGTGTGAGCAAGGTTCCAATTTTGAAGCTTTTAGGTAGCCTATAGTGCCCAAATTGTGAGAAAAATGAAGAGAGAAATCCATTAAAGTGTGAACCAGACAGCTTTGACAAATGACAACATAGTATGATTGTCATCTATAATAGTGGATTTCCCCATTTATGGGATTGGAGACAAAGAAGATGCTACAAAGAAAGCTAAATGACTTTTGCACACTTGTCTTTGATGCCACATCTTGTGGCAACCCAAGATTGATTGGGGCAAGTGTGTTAATTCAAAATTCTTTAGGAGCTTTTACCCATTGTTAGACTTTTCTTATGGAAACTCAAACATAATGAAGCAAAATGGCAACCAACAATTCAAGCATATTTCTAGTGATTTCTTTGGGTTGTAGAAGATTGATCGTGGAAAGCATGTAATCTACGTTACCCAGGAAAGCGTCCCCAACCTTAAAAAACCCTGTCCCTATACTCGGAAATGTTTCCAGGACTTGGAGACGGCCAAAGGACATCACCCCCCCAACCCAATTTTTGAAAACCAACCGGAAAAGTCTCGAAAACTCAGGGACGTCGACAAAAATTTTTGGAGATGTTCGGGGATACCTTAGTCGTTCGTCGACCATCCCCAAGACGAATGGTCGTCCCCGATGGAAATGACCAGCAACAATTTAAAAAAACACAATTTTCTTTTAAAATGTTGCTTCTTTTTTTAATGTTATATGGCCCCCCCTCCCAAGTTCACCCTAACATGCATATTGGTTTGTTTTGGCTCATTACTTGTATTTCTCTCCTAGCGAAAAGTAGAGCAGTAGCCAAGAGGGTTTGAAGGAGCTTGAAGCTTGGAAGAGGTAAGTTACATCCTTTCATTCTTTTGTTTTTCAAATTTTATCAAAGTTTGAAGCTTGAAAAGTCAGATTTTTTTTATTTTTTGCATTTTTTCAGTATTCATTGTTCAATCTCAAAGAAAACCAAAATGAGCAGCGGTGAGGGTGGTAGTAGTGAGAGTGAATTGGAAGTGGGTGGTGAAAATAGAGTTGAAAATATTGAGGATAGCAGTGGGCAGCAACCTGAATTGTTTAAGTGCCCTTCAACAATAATGAGAAAACATGCAAAGGGCCCTTTCAACAAGAAAAAACCACTTCTCCAATATGTTACACCTAGGGATCAAAAGAAACAAATTCAGGGGAGAGTAGGGTGTGGGATTGTCATGTTTGTTTGGATAACTTTAGTGGCAACTACACAAGGGTGAAGTCTCACTTTTTGGGCATTGCATGCCATGGGGTTAAAGCTTGTCCAGATTTAACCGAAGAGGAGAGGATAGAGTGCCATAGATTGTACATGAAGGCTGAAATGGGGAAACAAGGTTTGGCAATGTCGGCACCTTCTTTTGCAAGTGCACAATTATCTAGGCCTATGTCATCCACTATTGGTAGTAGTCTTGTTGAGACAAGAGGAAAAAGGAAGGTGAGTGGTGGTGAGAAGGGAAGATCGGTTAAAAGTATGTTTAATGCGCAAGCACAAGAAACTACAGAGTCCTCCATTGCCAAATTCCTTTTTGCTCATGCCATCCCATTTCATGTGGCCCGTTACTCTTATTTCAAACAAATGGTGAAAGATATAGCCACTATGGGTCCCTCATTCATACCCGCTAGAGATCATAAGCTACGAACTTCCCTCCTAGACAAAGAGTATGCCAAGGTTAACGTGTTGTTGAAGGGTATGAGATGGACTTGGGTAAGGACAGGCTGCTCTATTGTGATGGATGGGTGGACTAATGTTAGACATCGGCCACTCATCAATATCATTGTCACGTCCCCTGCTGGTTCTTATTTTTTGAAAGTCATGAAATGTTCAGGGAAGCGTAAGGATGCAGACTTTCAGTTTACCATTTTGAGAGATGTCATAGAGGAGATTGGGCCTGTAAATGTTGTACAAGTAATCACAGATTCAGCACCTATTTGTGAATCAGCTAATTTGATCGTGGAGGGTGCTTACAGGCACATCTTTTGGACCCCTTGTTGTGTTCATGCATTGAACAATGCATTGAAAGACATAGGGAAGATAGATTGGGTGAAGCAAGTGGTGGCAAAAGCTAGAGAGGTTCAAATGTTCATTTGCAACCATCAAAAGTAACTTGCTCTCGTTAGGTCCTTTTCAAAGGAGTTCCTCAAGCTAGTTGAGACAAGGTATCTCACTTCATTTTATTAAATTATTTGAATTTCAATTTACGGAAACATTAGGAAACTAAAATTTTTGAAACTTCAAACATTGTTGTGTGTATTCACTATTCCAATTACATTGAGCCTTATAATTATATACATTATAGGTATGCCACTTACATCATCTTGTTGGAGAGGATCCCTGAGGTGCATGACCCTCTATAATTGATGGTGGTGAATCCAGAGTAGACCGGATGGCCTAATTCAAGCTCCCCTCAAGGAAAATTGGTCAACCAAAAGATCCTTGATGATAACTGGTGGACCACAGAGGTAATAACTAATAAGTTGCTGATTTTATTTAAAATTAAATATTAGATTGTCGATTTTCATATTAAATTTCTAATTATAATTCTTTCGAACTTTTCGTTTGCATTGTGTAGATATTTTTTCTCTGTCATCTAACCCATCATAGAGGTCATCAGATATGCCGATACAGACTCGCCAAGTCTTGGTGAGATAAATGAGACATATGACAATATGCTTGGAAAGATTAAAAAAAGAATTTGACTAAGGATGTTGTTGATGTTTGTAGCTTCGATCAGATAAAAAAGATGTCATATTATTATTATGAGAAAATCAAAGTATGTATACATATATACATATCAACATATATATAATAATAATAGATATTATTATTATATAATATTGATACAAACTCATATTTAATAATATTTGATTTTTTTCATAATAATAATATTATTATTGATTGATTAACTTCATATATATATATATATATATATATATATATATATATATATATATATATATCCAATGATTAAATGTACTAACAATACCGATTTATATCAGTTAAACCTCATACTGATTTGTATCGATCTTAATTAACATGTGTCGCACACATAATAGTATTATGTGTTGCGCACATAATAATATTATGTGTGAAGCACATAATACTATTATGTGTGTAGCACGTAATTATGTGTGTAGCACGCAATATATTATGTGCAATGTTTAATAGTAATTGGCACTTCATATATCATATGAGCCCGTAACGTAATTAAGTGTTGTGTAATATAAATTACTCACCGATAGTTATGGATCGGTAGTGTGCATCGTTTAGAATATTAAAAGAGCATGTCTCATTTAGAGACATGTCTCTACATACGTAGAGGCATGCCTCTGCATATGTAGAGACATGTCTCTACATGAGACATATCTCATTGTTGATATTTATATTCAGTATTGGGCTGCATTTGAAGATACACCGAAATCGATTAGTGCAAGTAAAGTGTGATGCCTCTATTGGAATAAATATATATTATAAAAAGGACAAATAAAATTCTGATATACGATCTTTAACATGGTATCAGAGCCATGTTCCTTCTATAAAGTCTAACCGCTTGAAGGAAGATCCGATTAGATTAAGATCAGATTTTTCTAATTTATATATTCTTTTTAAAATCTTGTACCTACAAAATGGTGAATGGAATCAGACTTGAAGACAGACTTGAAGGTGCTTCAAATTTTGAATCATGGAAACTATGTGTGATGTTGATACTAAGAAAGAATGAGTTAAAAATGATTATAGAAAATCCTCTTAAACCTAATGGAAATGACAAGCAAAATCAAAGGGAAAAGGACAACACCAGAGCAATGAAATTGTTAGTAGACAGAGCAAAAGATCATCTACTACCCATCATCACAAAGTTAGACTCCGCACATGACATGTTCAAAGCCCTGGAAAACATGTTTGAGATCAACAACACCAGCAGAATCCTTACCCTTAAAAATCAACTCTCTAATATTAAAATGAATAAAGGAGAGACCATCACCTCATATTTTATAAGGATAACATAATTAAGGAACCAACTCTCTTCAATCGGTCACATTTATGATAATAAGGAGTTAACTATGATAACTCTTAATGGGCTCCCTATATCATGGGAAAACTTTAGACAAGGAGTGAATGCTCGTTCCAAACTCCCCAAATTTGATCGACTAAAAGCTGACTGCATTCAAGAAGAGTGTAATCTAATATCTAGAGGAATCATGGAACCCATAAATGAAGATGTTCAGGTTCTTGTCACTAGGTTGAAAAGGAAAAGGGGCAAGTACTCAAATGATAACCAGTTGTTCAAGAAAAGAGACATATCTAAAGTACAATGTTATAGATGCGACAACTATGGGCACACTACAACAAAATGTCCTGACATACTCAAACATAACATGTCTAAAGTGCAATAGTATAGATGCGACAACTATGGGCACACTGCAACAAAATGACTTTACAGACTCAAACATCAAGCTACACTTGTTGAAGTCAATAACTCAGAATTGTATTCAGAGAAACTTGTATTCTAAAGAACTTCTAGATTGAGAGGGAGTTCACTGATAAAGATAGAACACTTCTGAGGTAAACTTGATGTGATTGTAAATTTGATT
>MU224772.1:1238885-1260313 GCA_018584345.1 Thuja plicata | reverse complement strand
GTCCCATCACCATCATAGTCAGAATCCGATGTCCTTGAATGAACAACGTAAGCCCGCCGACGTGATTACCAGCAAATCACATCATTATAACTGAGTTAGGATCCACAGGTGTAAGGAACCTTGGAGTCTTTCTCATGTCCTTCATGAGTAATTACTTTTCAAGAGAGGGTTGAGTGTTTGATATCCTGTATCAAGTGCTTAAATCATATATGTTATGTAGTGGTACAAAACTAACATCAACAACGATGAGGTGATATCTTATCTCTTAAAAGTAATGGATCTTTTGTGAATTGCATTTTGATGGATTTTATCTTCTCTCGCTAAGAGGGAGTGTTGATGTTTGTAGCTTCGATCCAATAAAATAGATGTCATATTATTATTATGAGAAAATCAAATTATGTATACATATATACATATCAACATATATATAATAATAATAGATATTATTATTATTATTATTATATTGACACAAATTCATATTTAATAATATTTGATCTTTTCCATAATAATAATATTATGATTGATCGATTAACTTCATATATATATATATATATATATATATATATATATATATATCCAATGGTTAAATGCCTAATGATTAAATGTATTAACAATACCGATTTATATCAGTTAAACCTCATACCGATTTGTATCGGTCTTAATTAACATATGTGTCGCACACATAATAGTATTATGTACGAAGCACATAATACTATTATGTGTGTAGCACGTAATATATTATGTGCAATGTTTACTAGTAATTGGCACTTCATCTATCATATGAGCCCATAACGTAATTAAGTGTTGTGTAATATAAATTACTCACCGATAGTTATGGATCGGTATTGTGCATCGTTTAGAATATTAAAAGAGCATGTCTCATTTAGAGACATGTCTCTACGTACGTAGAGGCATGCCTTTGCATACGTAGAGACATGTCTCATTGTTGATACACCGAAATCGATTAGTGCAAGTAAAGTGCAATGCCTCTATTGGAATAAATATATATTATAAAAAGGACAAATAAAATTCTGATATGTGATCTTTAACAGATGCTAACTTGGGGTTATATGAGCAACATATTAGGCCCATTGTGACCCAGAGGTGGAACATAATAAATACCCCACTTCATATGGCAGCCTACGATCTAAATCGCAAATGGTATGTCGAAATGGATGGAAGGGTGCCTCCATGTGATGATCCCGAGGAATTAGATGGGTTCACATGGGCTTGATAAAATGTTTCCAGGGGAGCAGACTTCCATACTTCACATAGAATTCCTTGACTTTACAAAACTTTGTGGCTCAACATTGAGTAAACCACAAGCGAGGTTGGATGGAGCTGGCATAAAGAGATCCTATTGGATAGTGGACATGGCATAAGAGGGATAAACAACAGTTGAAGGTGCTTGCCTCTCGCCTCCTTGCACAGGTTGCTAGTTCCTCTGTTGCACAGAGGAATTGGTCTACATATGGCTTTATCCACTCCATCAAGCAGAATAGACTTACCTCTAGACAAGAGGAGAATCTAGTAGCTGTGCATAGTGCTCTTTGACTTCAAGATCGTCATACTCCAAAGTATCAGCAGACTCCAACTTTACAATGGGATGTTGATCTTAAAAATGTGGCCCAGGTTGATGAGGAGAGACTACCAGAATTGGTTGGGGTTCCGTTGGATGCAGTGGAGCATGACAATGGCAATGACTAAGAGGACTCTGATTTTGATGCAATGTTGGCAGATGCAAAATAGGAGCAGCAATGTGCTTTTTTCTGTATTTTGAGTTTTACATTGAACATTAAACTATATGGCAGTAGTTTAGCCATTCGAGATTTCGTATGTTATTTTTTTTATATCATATGCGTATTCACAATGAATTCCGAATTATGAATGCATATTGAGCATTGACTATTGAGATGTTGTATGTTAAGGTTCTATGATGTTTAAATAGCATGTTTTATCCTTGTTTTTATATGAATGTAATGGAAATATGCAAATTCCCCTCTATATTTTAAATTTTCCCTATATTTTATATAGTCATCCCCTTTGTCGTCCCCTTGCTGTCCCCAAACTTGGTTAAAAAAATTGCCATCCCGAAAACTCGTCCCCACGTCCCCTCTCATCCTTGTCCTGGAAACTTCGGGTAACCTTGCATGTAATGCCTCTTTTGATTGCATTCTAAGTCTTGCTTGGACTTAAACTTGTCCATTCATACTTGATTATTTTGACTGGAGATGTTCTCATCTTATCCTTTTGTATTTGTTATGTCCCCTTTTTACCTATTTGGCATTATGGGACAATTAGCTAGAATTCTTACAATTACACCTCTGATATTACTGATAATGTATGCTAGTAAAGGATTTGATGGCTTAATTCACAAGTAGTTAATCGATATCAATACTGTTACGACAGATTTGCACAATTTACATATACAGAAGTGACTTGATTATAATCTAATCTATGTGGTATTTCATACAGTAGTTTGAAAAAAATAATGTTAATTATTTACAAATTGATTTTTGCTGCTTCAGATACGGCAATTGAATTACGCAATAAGACTTTACAACACAATCCTTGTTGTATCCAATATGGCAGTAGCATTATGCAAATATGATGGATGTGTTTACAAGGAGATTGTAATATCCCTTTCCGCCTAAACGCATCAATGATTAATTTTGCTAGTCTATCTTATTCCCATAGGCTAAAGAGAAATGTTTTGAGGGAATTAAATAATAATTAATTACGGATGGCTTTAAATTTTGAGTTTATAAATTACTCCTAATTATTTATAATAATTTTTAATGGTCCAATTAAGAGATGAATGGGGTCACCAAGGCCATTTAAATGTTTTGTTTATTATAAGCCTAAGTCGAGATATCCATTTTAGTGGAGAGCCTAAGTTAAAAATAATTGACATGGCCAATTTGTTTACTTTGGGCAGCATTATGAAGTTTCGAAACAAGTATTAAATTGAAAAGGTATATGCCGATGAAATGAAGGAACTTTATAAAGTGAAATATCGATGATTTTGGGCATTCACGGGTTGCTTTTTTTCTATTCAATACTTTTCTCCAGCAAGCGTTTGGACTTCCAAAACCCTAGGATGGCCCTCCAAGAGGATAAGACTGCCTGGGCGTAGCCCTGGGCCGGTCTCTTCAAACATCTACAGTCATATTTTTGTTGAATCAAGCCCTACCAGAGGGCAGTATCAAGTTTTTCATCTGCAGAAAATTATTATCGTGGCTTCTCCATAGTTGTCGTGACAGAGTATTGCAGAGTTCATACCCAAACATCCATGGTGGGAGCAAGTCAAGGAATGGCACACTCAGGGCTAGCTTAGACGCCTAATATATTGGGGTCTCTGAGAATTTTGGAAATCAATTTGTAAGGTGCGGGCTGTAAACGCAATCCCAGGTGCAAAACGTTTCACTAGCTCTCTGCTAGTTGTAATACATATGTTATGCTGAAAACATTCCAAGTGTGTGCTTCAGTCCAATGAGTTCTCAACATTAGAAAATCAGAGGTAATGTGATTGGTTGTGGAGCTTTGTCCGGAGCTTTGGAATTATCTCAGCTTCATTGCTTAGCACGTTAAAGGAAATCTGGCAAGTGTTTGTCATTATGTATGTGCTATGTCTTTGAATAACAAAGTTCAGTTTGACTGCAAAGTGTTTGGTTTTAAGCCTATGTATATTATGTAATCAATTTCAGATGTCATATATATTTGCCAGAATGTTTATTATTACAGTATGATGGAAGTTGTGACAATGTGTCTTTGTAAGCACTACTGAGAAAAGATACCACCTGGTTATTAACAACTAAGGCATAAGTGGCTGTGGTGTATTGGTTATGTGTTTATGCGGTCATTTATTTATCATTTCCAGGCAATTGTTTGTGTATTACCATTGACAAAACTATCTACAAACATCATAGAACATTTGTACTCCCCAAAATCAGAACTAAAATACTTTCCTGCCAAGTGTTTGTGTAATGTACCCCTTTTCTAGAGTAAGATTTAATAATAAACAATAATAAATATATTACTGAACGAATAAATAATAGTAAATTATAATATAGTAATAAAAGAATGTAATATTATATATTAATGAATAAATATATAAATATTTAATATATTAAATAATAATTAAATAATCAAGAGAATAATAATAAAAGATAATTTTATAAATAAATGAACAAATAAAACAATATAATATATTATTAATATAATACTATGATTTATATCATTAATATAATACTAATATATATATTATAAATAAATATAATAATTAAATAATAAATTCCTAATAGAAAATAATAATTTAATAAATTAAAATAATATAATATAATCTCAATATAATAATACTTATTATATAATCTATTAATCAATGTAATAATATTAATATTAGTACTAATAAATCAAATATCAATAAATGTAATTATCAATATTAATATTAATAAAATAATATCAATAATATTAATGTAAGAAATCAATATCAATAATATTAATATTAAATATAAAATCAAGACTTGGAAAGTCACGACCCTTTGCAAGAATATTTAAATGGCATGAAACTAGCAAAGAAAGACACGGTAGTTTTACTTTCCATTTTTTCTTTTAGACAATAAAAAAGGACATGAGAAAAAGGAGAAAATGTAGGAGAAAAAGGAGGAAAAATAGATAACAAAAAGGAACACAAAAATATCAGAAATAATAATATTAGACCAAGACCGAAAGGTGATGAATTAAGGCAAGAGCATACTTTGCAAAGGGACGTAAATGCAAAAATGGAAAATCATTATAAACAGAGTATTGAATAAGCTTACTTTAACATAAGGAATATCCCCTCCTTAAAATAAGAAATTAAAGCAAATGTTACAAGTTGTAATTTCCAAGTGCAACCCAAACACTTATTGGGAATTTTAGAACAAATCAAGTAAGGTCCTAAAGTGGGGTCATGTAAGGAACCATGGGAGCCTAGATACCGTTGTTTGGGAAAAGGCAAGGCTCGTTTGATTGAGGTCATATCTGATGACGAAGAGCATGAAGAGCAAGAGACTAGTACAAGGGACGATAGTGATCATGAGGATTAGTCACCGCAGGTACAACTAGAAGATACTACACCCAAGGAAACTCCACACAGCAAAATTGCCACTTAAATTGGTATCCCTAGAAGTCGCACTTTTCGACTGAGAGGTGTCCTTACGGGGCAACAAATCATTTGCCTAGTGGATAGTGGATCCACACATAATTTTATTGATGAAGGAATAGTGATGAAGCGGGGATTACAGGTTAAGGATTTTCCAAGATTTGGTGTCACTATTGCTAACGGATTCACATATAGTTGCACCAGGGTGGTTCCCCAGCTAAGCATTCAGATTGGAGATTACAACTTAACTGATGACTTCTATGTGCTAGGGCTTGGCAATATAGATGTCGCCTTGGGACTCCAGTGGTTAGAATCACTCGAACGGTATGTTCAAGAATTTCACCAGATGCAACTTGAATTTATTGTTGATGGGAAGCAAATAGTGCTTAAGGCTATGTTTGACAATGGACCCCGAGTAGTTTCAACAAGGAGAATGGAGGCTCTATTCAAACACGAGGATGTAGATTGGGCAGTTTAGTGTATTTTATCTACTAATCTACCTCCACCAATGAACCCCAGTATCATGTCAATATTCAAAAAGTCCTCGATAAGCACAGTGTGGTGTTTGAGGAAATTCCTCGCGAAGGCCACCTAATCGTGGGTTTGAGCATATCATCGAGATTGAGGAGGGCGCTAAGCCAGTTATCACCATGCCCTACCGACATCAACGCCATTTTAAGGAGATTGAAAAAACAATCAAGGAATTACTGAGCATGGGTCACATACGTCCTAGCTCCAATCCCTTCGCCTCGTCAGTTGTTTTGGTTAAAAAGAAGGATGGCACTATGCAGATGTGCATGGATTACAGAGCTCTAAACAAGAAGACCATTAAAAATAGGTATCACATTCCCAGGAAAGACGAGTTGCACGAGGTCGTGTATTTTTCACAAATTATTATCCGTTCAGGCTATCAACAAATTCGGGTCGAAGACAAAGACATACACAAGACTACTTTTTGCTGTCACTACGGACATTTTGAATTTCTGGTCATGCCATTCGGGCTCACTAATGCACCGGCGGCATTCCAGTCTTATATGAATCACACTTTTCGAGATCAGCTGTGGAAATTTGTATCGGTTTTCTTTGACAACATCTTGGTATACAGTAAGACTTGCGAGGATCATCTTCGACACCTAGATGTTGTATTGGGTATCATGGAGCCCCAATCCCTATATGCTAAGGCTTCCAAGTGTGAATTTGGACTGACTGAGATTCTCTACCTCGGACATGTGATTGGAGCTAATGGTGCACAGGTACATTAGGAAAAGATTCAAGCTATTCTAGATGGGCCACCACCTAAAAATATTTCAGATTGAGAGGCTTCTTGGGTTTATGTTGCTATTACAGGAGATTTGTGAAATGCTTCTCACAGTTGACATCAACTCTTACTTATCTCACAAAAAAGGGAGCATTTCATTGGACAGAAGATACACAGGTGACATTTGATAAGCTCAAAGAGGTCATGAGTTCATGTCTAGTATTGGCACTGCCTAACTTAACGCAACCTTTCATTGTTGAGTGTGACACGTCGGGACAAGGAATTAAAGCAGTCTTAATGCAAAACAAACATCCTATTGCGTTTGAGAGCAGGAAGTTGAGTGATACAGAAAAGTTGTACTCCACGTATGACAAGGAGATGCTAGCCATTATGCACGCACTAGCAAAATTCACGCAGTATCTAGAGGGTGCAAAATTTGTGGTCAGAACTATTCACAACAACCTTAAATATTTTCTAGAGCAGAAAGACCTTAATGAACGACAACAAAACTAGGTAAGAAAAATTCAGGCTTTTGATTTTGATGTGGAGTATGTTAAGGGTAAAAAGAATATTGTTGCTGACACTCTTTCCTGAAAGCCGTCCCTCTTCTCACTGACTGAGATTTCAGCTGATTGGAAATCTCAATTATTGCTGAGTACTCTAAAAATACTTATGCCTGCGAGTTAATTGATGGACGGGTACAAGATGACAAATATTTTGTAGTGGAGAATATCATATATTATAAGAACAGAATATATCTAGTACCGAACTCTAAGATGAAGGTCAAGATCCTAAGAGTAGTTCATGATACTCCTCTAGCATGGCATCTCGGATTCCTCAAAACTTATCGTCACATTCGAGAAAGATTCACCTAGAAAAAGATGATGTGTTGCAACTGGTTAGATAATGTTTGACTTGTCAACAAAACAAGTCTGAGAACACCTTTCCTGCAAGTCTACTTCAACCGTTGCCTATACCAGAACTGAAGAGGGAAGGAATATCCATGGATTTAATTACAGGGCTGCCACGAGTTCAAGGAAGAGATTGCATATTTGTGGTTGTTGATAGATTAACTAAAAAGCACATTTATTTGTTGTACCTACAGATTATTCGACACCTCAAGTTGCAGATTTGTTTTTCAGAGAGGTGTTCAGACTGCATGGGCTCCCTAAGACCATCATTAGTGATCGGGACAGCCAATTCCTCAGTATGTTTTGGCAGGTACAGAGTACACGCCCAACACTAGCTACCACCTTCAAATGGATGGTCAGACAGAAATAGTTAACAACTGGATTGAGGGTTACCTTGGGGATTATGTTTTAGGGCAGCAATGTGCTTGGATCAAGCGGTTGCAATTAGGTGAGCACTGCTACAATACTGTTAATGTTACGGCCTTTTCGGCTAAGATCAATTAGAACAAGTAAGTTAATAATAAATTATGGAAATACATTTTTATTATCACACCTTTAGTTAATTAATATATATATATGGAAGTGCAATTTTATAATAATAAATAATAAGGCATTTATTATTTTTTATTATTATAAATAAAATAAAATTACTTGGAGGCCCAAGTCAGCTACCTTCGGAATTATGTTTCAGGGCAGCAACGTGCTTGGATCAAGCGGTTGCAATTAGGTGAGCACTGCTACAATACTGTTAATGTTACTGACTTTTCGGCTAAGATCAATTAGAACAAGTAAGTTAATAATAAATTATGGAAATATATTTTTATTATCACACCTTTAGTTAATTAATATATATATATATGGAAGTGCAATTTTATAATAATAAATAATAAGGCATTTATTATTTTTTATTATTATAAATAAAATAAAATTACTTGGAGGCCCAAGTCAGCTACCTCTAGGGGTAGAAATAAGCACTTAATATCCCATATATATATATTGTTTGGATTCTTGAGTAAGAACCACCAAAAACATAATGTGTGTTCTTCTCTTCGAGATTCAAACACCTGCGAATTTCTCCTTGTGCCAATTCCTTTTGGGCAAACTTCCTTTCTCATTATAAAGCGAATTAATTCAGCATTATGGAGCGAATCAAACCAGAATTTATGGACCAATCTACACCAGCATTGGTGACGATAATCATCCGCACTAATAGAAAATTAGTTCTGCCCTTATAGTGCGATCTATACATACAAATAAGGCGTGAAATCTGGGCGGATTTGTCTATTGAAGAGGTGCAAAATTCATCTATAGTTTGAGGATTTAACAAGTAATCCTAATCAGCGAACCATGGCACTTGGAATTGGATCAGATTCATGATCAAGATCGATCAGCATATTAAGGGTTTGTTTTGATACACATCCAAGTTACTATAAAGATTGAATTTGACACATAGCAATGGTTGGGCATGATAGCAGAGCTGGGCCTGATTGTGGGCAAGAATTCCATACTTCGTCAAGTCAACATTGAAGGACAAAACTGTCACATAGTGCTGATTGATGACGTCATGGATCTGAGTCAAAAGAATCCCTGGGTGGGCTAACTAGGCACACATCTAGAAGAAGTTGAAGACCTGAATTTAAAGATATTGCCAAGTCTGATTTCCGGGTACTATCTCTCCATCTTTGTGATTACTTATTTATATCTTGTGCTTAGTTGTTGGAAGACCTCTATAGATTGTATATTCCTTGCTAGAATCTGAAAACATTAACAAATACTACCTACCACATGTCGATCGGCATGACACTTCAGGGCTTTATATGGTTATGATGCACGATCATTCTTGGATTTGACCTTTGATGATAGCAAGGTCCCTTCAGCTAACGATATGGTATAGAGTTATCAAGACATACTCAAGGCACTTAAGGATAACCTCCAGCATGCCCTGAACCAACAAAAGATGTATGCAAACAGGCATCGTGTCGAGAGATCTTTTGAGGTAGGGGATTTAGTTTTCCTATGTCTACATCCATAGAGGCAATCCACACTAAAGAGAGGTGATTCAGAAAAACTCAAGTCGTGCTTCTATGGGCCCTACAAAATACTGAGGAGAATTGGTGAGGTTGCATATGAATTGGAACTTCCTGAAGGTAGCAAAATCCATAATGTATTTCATGTTTCGTGCTTAAGAAGGCATTGGGTCAGCATATAACTTCCTCTTTGAAATTGTCACCCCTTGACGACGAAGGTAAATAGGTCCTAGTCCCCGACAGTATTATGGATATGAGAGAAAGAAAGTTAAGAAATAGGGTGATCCGTGAATACCTCATTAGGTGGAGAGATTTACCAGAAGAGGATGCTACATGGGAAAGTGAACAAATTCTGTAGCATCCCAATTTGTGATTACTAGAGGACAAACAATCCTTGGAAGGGAGGATTGTATGTCCATCTTTGCCTAAACGCATCAATGATTAATTTCGCTAGCCTATTTTATTCCTGTAGGCTAAAGCGAAATGTTTTGAGGGAATAAAATAATAATTAATTATGGATGGCTTTAAATTTTGAGTTTATAAATTACTCCTAATTAATTATTATTTTTAATGGTCCACTTAAGAGATGAATGGGGTCACCAAGGCCATTTAAATGTTTTGTTTTTTATAAGCCTAAGTGGAAATATCCATTTTGGTGGAGAGCCCCAGTTAAATATAATGAACATGGCCAATTCATTTACTTTGGGCGGCATTATGAAGTTTAGAAACAAATATTAAATTGAAAAGGTATATGTTGATGAAAAGAGGGAACTTTATAAGTGAAATATCGATGATTTTGGGCATTCAAGGGTTGTTTTTTTCTACTCGATATTTTTCTCCAGCAAGCATTTAGACTTCCAAAACCCTAACACGGCCCTCCTAGAGAATAAGACTGCCTCGACGTAGCTCTAGGTCAATCTCTTCAAACATCTACTGTTTGCCTCCTAGGGTAAACTAGTTAATTACAGAAGTGAATGCACAGAACATGATAGAAATAAAGCAAAGAACAATTCTTCTATTCATTCATCCGCAACGGTTACAATATTATAGCTTCTGTTCATAATATGATATCTTACTCTACGGTAGTACATAGCATATAAAGGACCGAAGGGGCACGACGGTTGGCAACCGTGCTCCAACTACCTAGCCTCCAATCACTAGCTAATTCCCAACGACAACATTACATTATTCCCGACATCATCCCCCCCCCAAAAAAAAAGCCATCTTTGACGACTTAACAACAAAATGGAGATAATGTCGATTACAGAACATAAAAGAAATCAGCTAAGAGGAAGTGGAAGAGGGCATCCCTGGAACTGACGGTTGGGACGCAGAAGGGTTCAATTTCCTCCACAACTGGTACACCTGCTGAGTACGGATATCCAAATCCGCCTGTATCTGAGAATTGGTCTCAACTGCTTCCTTGAGCATGAGGGTAACCTCCTGCAGTTCAGCCTCCTTGTGACTGCATACCTCCTTGGCCTTAGCTAGCTAGGCCTCAACTACACCCTTACCAGTTGTGGCAGGCTCTATCTATGCCAAAAGTGTTGCACGCTCTGTCTACCAAGCGGTTTGCTGAGTGGCTAGCAGGGTAGCCATCTCCTCCCGAGATCTCTCCGCGGCCACCCTAGCCTCCTCTCTAGCCTCCTCCGCACACCATATCTCCAACACCAGCCGCTTGCCCCTATCCACCACAGCTGTCAGAGAGTCCAAATAGGTCTCCAAATCCTCACCCAACAGATCATCTACCGGCTCTCCCGAACCTGGCTGAACTGTGGCCTCAATTTGAGAGCCTTCGCCCTCCTCTGTCAACATGTATGTCCTCTCTCACGGGGGACAGAATGGAAGGTCCCTGTGTCACAGGTGCAAGGAACCGCTGTGCCAGGTAAGCGCTCGCACAACCCATCATACTAGAAGACGCCCCTACCCATACTGTTACCTTCGGAGTCCACCAAAAGGGAGGCATCAAAGGTAACTACTGCCTCAGACCCAATCACCTCTAGCCGCACTTGTTCTGACTTAGCTCTACCCTGCTCAAGGGTCCTCTCTACCTCCTCTGCCACGTCTCCTCCTGCTAAGGCTACGACCGTTGGAGGGGTGTCAGGTCTCTCAAGAACGCTCTCTCTGTCGGCTACCACCGTCTCAGTCTCCATAGGAACCCTCTCCAACGTAACAATTGGCGAAGTCAACTCAATGGGTGTCCTAACTTGGCCAAATGTCGAGATGGGGATGGTTGTCGCGCTGGTGACAGAGGCAAAATGCATTACACTCGATAGCACGGGGCGTGGGAATAGTAATGGAGTAGCTGAAATCACCTCCACCTCGTCATCATCATCCCTCTCTAAAGCACTCTCCTCTGCAGATGTCTCCTGACAGCCGCTATCCGTGTCCCCATGCTCCCCACTGGCATCCAACTCCTATCTGGCTCATTTCGAGCCGGCTACTACCTTCTGACCGCTGGGTGTGTCTAGATGGCGCCATCTCATGATAGGAGGCTCGCCTGAAGCCAAAGGGCCCACCTTCACCTCCTGCGCCAGGATGTCACATGGAATCTGTCTAACGACCGCATCCAACAATAGCCCGATCACATAGTGCGGCATATAGAATGTCCGATGCTGGAGCATCATAAACGCATACATCCGCTCGGCTAGTACTGCCCCCCAATCATACATCCGGCCGCCGAGTAAGTGGTTCATAAGAGTGACCTACTGAAAGGATATATCGGATACATGGCTGGATCCTGTGAGGCGGCTCTTCACCACATCCATTAGGCATCTCTAGTGTCTCTATTTGATGAAGGTCTTCTTGATTCCTCTATTGTGTGAGGACTTCCGAAGGGAGTCCTTTTCCGCAGCCCTGAGGTCGTCTCCTCAAACCAACCTTATATAGAAATCCTTACTCTCTAGGGCCATTTTCTATGGCTTCAACTCAACCCTAACCTCTTTGGCTGGCAACCCGAACACTCTCTGAAATTCTGCTACTGTGAATGAGACCGTCACCAAATGGTTTAGGTAGGAGAGAGTGCTCTGCTTCGAAAAGCTGTCAAAAGACTCAATCATTGCCCGCAACGGACCTTCGAAATCTTTAATGCAAAATATATGCATTTGGATAACCCATTGCACCTGAGCCTTCGTTAGGTTGTCCTTGACAAGTAGGTTGTCCTTGACAAGTAGGTTGTCCGGAGTATCCACGCTTTCGATCCACCATCTTCAACATTCCAAGCCGTTCAATCCTTCAAAGGCGATTGTCTGTGCTGTGATGGAGTCCTTCTAAGATCCCCTAGCCGCCATCGGTTGCCTCTGTACTTTTGATTTTAATTTCTTTCCGACACTCGTGCCACCTGCAATCCGCACCCCGGAAGGTAATGTCTACACATTTCTATCCATGCTCGGATCACTGCTACCTGAGTCCGCTTCTAACCTTTTCCTCCGCGTTCTTTTGGCTGCCGAGTCCATAACGGTTCTTTGTTGTCGTTATGCAAAATAAATAACTAACTTTGAATCCCTAACTGCCTGAAGGTCGTGTATGGCACTTTGCTTTACTTCCTCTTCTTTACTTCATATGGCCAACAATGGCCTTCAAGTGCTTGGTGAGAAAATCCCTTCACCTGTAGATGGCCATACGGTAGTATGGCGCCCAACCCAGGCGTTCTTCGCTAATCTCCGTATTGTTGCGCTTACCCTCTGGTTGTCCGTACAGTGTATGGAATTCTGAATTCTTCCTTTGTCATTGATTGTTTTGGTTTACCGTACTGCTGTATGGACCTCTCTCTTGTTTCCTCTTGTCCGTGCAGACTCCTGCAATTCATTGTACGGTCATAGGGTGATGCCTGGTGTAAAGCAAAGTGTCGTACACGACCTCCAGGCAGTAAGGGATTCAAAATTAGTTATTTATTTTGCATAACGACAACAAAGAACTGTTATGGACTCAGCAGCCAAAAGAACGTGGAGGAAAAGGTTAGAAGCGGACTCAGGTAGCAGTGATCCGAGCATGGATAGAAATGTGCAGACATTACCTTCCGGGGTGCGGATTGCAGGTGGCACGAGTGCCGGAAAAAAATTAAAATCAAAAGTACAGAGGCAACCGATGGCGGTTGCGGGATCTCAGAAGGACTCCATCACAGCGCAGACAATCACCTTCGAAGGATTGAACGGCTTGGAATGCCGAAGATGGTGGACTGAAAGCGCGGATACTCCAGACAACCTAACGAAGGCTCAAGTAAAATGGGTTATCGAAATGCCAATAATTAGCATTAAAGATTTCAAAGGTCCATTGCAGGCAATGATTTGAGTCTTTCGATAGCTTTTCGAAGCAGAGCACTCTCTCCTACCTGAACCATTTGGTGACGGTCTCATTCACAGCAGCAGAATTTCATAATGTTCAGGCTGCCAGCCAAAGGGATTAGGGTTGAGTTGAAGCCACAGAAAATGGCCCTAGAGAATAAGGATTTCTATATAAGGCTGGTTTGCAGAGACGACCTCACGGCTGCGGAAAAGGACTCCCTTCGGAAGTCCTCGCACAATAGAGCAATCAAGAAAACCTTCATCAGAGAAGGACACTGGGTCTCATGGATGTGGTGAAGAGCCGCCTAACAAGGTCCAGTCGTGCATCTGATATATCCTTTCAGCAAGTCACTATCATGAACCACTTACTCAGCGGCTGGATGTATGATTGGGGGGCGGTACTAGCCAAGCGGATGTATGCGTTTATGACGCTCCATCACCGGACGTTCTACATGTCGCACTATGCGATCGAGCTATTGTTGGATGCGGTCGTCAAACAGATTCCATCTGACATCCTCGCGCAGGAGGTGAAGGTGGGCCCTTTGGCTTTAGGCGAGCCTCCCATCATGAGATGGCGCCACCTAGACACACCCAGCAGTCAGAAGGTAGTAGCCGGCTCGAAACAAGCCAGACAGGAGTTGGATGTCAGTGGGGAGCATGGGGACATGGATAGCGGCCGTCAGGAGACATCTGCAGAGGAGAGTGCTTCAGAGGGGGATGACGATGACAAGGTGGAGGTGATTTCAGCTACTCCATTTCTATTCCCACACCCCGTGCTATCGAGTGTAGCGCATTTTGCCTCTGTCACCAGCTTGTCTGACTCAGTATGGCCCCAGCCACGTAACCTTAAACTTGTCAGGCTTAATCTCATTCTTACCATTATATTTTAATATCAGTTGGCCCGATGTGAACCAAACGCACTTGAGGTGTTTGTCATACCAAGCCTTCACCGCAGTTGCGCCACCTCTGTTGCCCACTGTGCCATCAGGCGACACTCATCTAGCTTGTTTAGGTTGTACAATCGTTCTCGGAGGCTTTCCATATCCCCAAGCCTATTCTCCACGGCTATTCTCAAGCTAGGCACCATGAACTCGACAAGTACAACTGCCTCCTACCCGCACATCAACTGGAAGGGCGTCTGTCCTATGGTGACCTTATATGTTGTTCGATAAGCCCATAACACTAAGAGTATCTTTTCTTCCCAATCCTCCTGCTCTACCCCACATGACTTATAAATTACCAAGACTAGTATCTTGTTGGAGGCCTCGGCCTGCCCGTTGGCCCGAGGGTAATACAAACTAGACAGGATGTGAAAATTTTTGAATTTTGTTGTCAACAGCTGGATGACATGATTGACGAAGTGACCTCCTCTGTCACTAGTTAACTGAACGGGGATTTCATACCGGGGATTTCGTACCGTATTATGATTTGTTCATAAATGAACTTGGCCGTGCTCAAGGCCGAGTTGTTCGGCAAGGCCCGTGCTTCCGCCCACTTGGTCATGTATTTCGTAGCTACCACGATATATCGGCATCTCCGAGCCTTACTCACCTTCAGGGGTCCGATGAAATCCAAACCCCATCGTTCAAAGAGCTCTTGTCCCTGGGAGGGTTGCAAAGGCATGAAGTCTCGTTTTAACGGCTTCTCGACCCTTTGACAGGTGTCGCATCACACCACCCTCTCGGGCATCGTTCTGTAGCGTGGGCCACCACAACCTTGCCAACAACACCTTTCATGTTGTTGTGTCAGGTCCCATGTGCCTACATGTTGGGCCTTCGTGTGCCTCCCATAGCACGCTTTGAATCTCTTCCTCCAGAACACACCTTCGGAGTACTTGGTCGGGTCCCATTTCATGCAGCAGTCTATTTATTAGTTGAAATGTTCTACTTCTTAACACCAATTTCCTTCATTCCCCGAGTGGCATCTCCCTCGGGAACTGTGACGTCAAGAGGTACTCGCCAATGCTCATGTACCATGCTGGAAGGATGGCAATGCAGAACAGATGTGTGTCAGGAAAGTCATCATTAACTCCCTCCGGCAGTTCCCCGGATTTGAGTCGAGAGAGGTAGTCTGCGATCACATGGCTTTTTCCTGGTCGCACGATAATTGTGAACGTGAATTCTTGTAACAACAACAGCCATCTGCTTATTCTGCCTTGAATGATCAGCTTATTGACGACGCACATCAATGCTTGGTGGTCCACATAAAATGTAAACAGTATTGCTAGGAGGTAGTGTCTGAACTTCTGTACGGCATATACCATCCTGAGAGCCTCCCGCTCTGTGGTGCTGTAGTTTTTCTCAGCCTTCGACAACAATCTGCTAGCAAAATAGATTGGGTGATCGAGGCCGTGGTCACCAACCTGTGCAAGGGTTGCACCAATTGCAAAGTTGGAAGCATCGACGTGTACGTGAAACTCCTTAACCCACTTGGGATACACAAGAATCGGTGCCCCGACCAACCTCGTTTTCAACTCCTCGAAGGCAATGTCCTGTTCCGTACCCTATACGTACGGTTCCCCCTTCTATGTCAACTCGTCGAGGGGACAAGAGACTTGTGCGAAGTTTTTAATGAATCGCCTATAGTAGCCAATGTGTCCTAAAAAGAACTTTACTCCTGTTACGTCCGTAGGGCCCTCCAACTCCACTATTACTCGGACTTTGTCGGGATCAGTCTTTAACCCAGTCTTACAAACAATATGGCCCAAGAGCTTCCCTTATGGGACCATAAATCGACACTTTTTCGGATTGAGTGCCAACCTTGCTCCGCGGCACCTTTCCATGCATTCCCACAGGGCTACCAGATGTGTGTCCTCGCCGCTGAAGATAGACCACTCGTCTAAGAAGGCTCGAAAATTCCCCACAGACATCTTGTCGAAGACGTGGAGGATGATTCTTTGAAACGTTGTCGGTGCATTGCATAGGCTGAAGGGCATCTGGTTATATGCGTACACTCCGCCCACCACGAACGTCATTTTTAGTTTATCTTCTTCGGCGATGGAGATTTGGTTATACCCAGAAAATCCATCCATGAATGATACATCTCATGCCCCGCCACTTCTTCGAGGATTGTGTTTGTGAACGGGATGGGGAAGGGGTCCTTTATGGTGACAACATTGAGGCATTGAAAATCAACACAAATCCTGATTGCCAGTACCTCCTCGAGGTTTTTTATGTCCAGCATATTTAGTCCCTTTTGTTTTGGACAATCGACGTCCTCATGGTTCCCCGGACCACACCACTTGCATAGTAGACTCCTATTGCTCTGATCGCTCTAGCAGTCCCACGCAAAGTGACCCCACCCGTTACACCTTCGGTATTGGATCATAGGTTGACCTTTTGTGTCATATTGGATTCTGCTTTCGGGCGTATTGTTATTGCTACTATTTCCTTGCCAGGTGTTACGGTACCCACCAGGTGGGGTGTTGGAGTTGGCAAATAGCCTTGGCAAGGTCACATGTTCTCCTTGTGTGAAGAGCACTTGTGTGCTCCTTGCCTTCAAGTTGTACGGGCATTCCTTAATGGAATGTCCCAGTACTTGACAAATGTCACAAATGATTTCTTGGCACAATTAGTGTAATGTCCCCTTTTTCTATATTATGGAACACTACAAATTTCTTTGTAATTCTTTATGAAGCCAATAATGGAAATGCACAGATCTTAACTTCTTTGCTTATTCTAAATGACAATGGAAAGCAAATATGACTATTTGGGACTTAATTCCAAATGCGTACGCTATATACAAAGAATTCCAAATGCATATACAAAGATAATTTAATGTCTGATATACAAGGCAACGATCCTCTAATCGATTGAATAATCAATGTAAATACAATGTCTGTTGTTTCTAATATAACAATTAATATAGGCAATGATGTGGGTTCACTAACCATGTACTGATTGTTGTGTTTGGTCTGCGATTGATAATATGCAAAGGTATGCAGGTTCTTTCTGATATGACGATTAATTTGCTCTGATAAATATTGATAGTCGTATCTGATATGGCAATAAGCATATGCTTCTGAGATGTTGTCTCTAATAATGTCTTTATATGCTTGCACCAAAATAGAATGTCGATAGGCAAAGCGCTTTTACACAAAGCAATCCATACAGGATAACAAATAATAAGTTCTTCAATGCTGCCCAGCGTGATCGATATGAATAACTATATATATAATATACCTCCCTTCATGCTTGAAGAGTCATCTTACATGGGACATGTCCCATGTCTTTAAGAGTTTGCAACCTTTGGTGAAGAAACTAAATGATATACTTATGTTAGTCTATTAGTTATCTTGAAACACCAATCCTCTTCAATTATTTTGTACACTTTTATAAGTGCTATGGCCGCTCAAGTAATTACATGATCATCACACTAACTCATAATGAAATGTATTGACTTGATTAGAATTCATGCTCGTCCCTTCTTGCATATCCAACAATCAAATAGCCTTTTGCCATTGATGATATCATTCCTTAAGCGATTCCTTATTATAGATCAATATGTTCATTCATGGCACGACATACGTATTATTGATCGCCTTCATGGGTTTGATAATTAACATCAATCGTGGTCTTCACATTGATTGGTTTTTTAATAATAAACACTTATTTTTTATTGCCAATCCTGTATTTATTCATCTTCTCCCATTTGACATTGATTGTTATGGAATATGAATGATATTGTTGATATGGCTTGACAATTGCTAATAAGTTTCAATCTTCAATTAAAACTTATTTTAATCATATATCTTAATGTCCTAAATTGGGGACATTATAATTAACCCTCGTGTGGCCTTTGACTTTGTAGTCGGTGCACCATAGTTCTTTACCCTCCTTGGCGCTTTCTTTCTCCACCTTCAGCTCTTTCATCATCCGCATGATGTCCCTCCGAAGGGCCTGTACGGTCTTAGATTCTTTGTTTGTGCTATCATTCATATTGTCATCATCACTGGCCTTCTTTTTCCCTCAAGATGTTTTGTTCTCACTCTTGATGTCCATTGCCCGATAGTAGGGGAATCAACCCTTCAATAAACCATTTCTTTTTCAGCCCATTCGTTGGCTAGTTTCCCAATTTGCCAAGCAACTCTCAATGATTGTAGGCTCGTACATTCTCTTTTTTTCCTTGTTTCATGTTATAGATTTTTGCCACTGTTTCATTATCATCTCGTCGCAGTTTGAATTCTTCTTCAAATGCTCTCTTCAGGTCGTTCCAAGTTGTTTTGCACCCTCCTGGTAAGTCTGTGTACCAGTCGATGGCAATTTGCCTTAGAGTGGCAAGTTATGCCTTCAACCAATAATTTGTGTCATCTTCACCATTGGCTTCCCATATTGTCACACAAGTCTCACAACAGCAAACAAAGTCCTCTGATCTATCCCATGTAAATTTAGGGAGCTTTTGCTTCTCCAGGGTGTTCGCCATCTTTCTAGATTGGTCGGCACCATGTTTGTTAGACTAGAATAGAGTCTCTTTCTCGACGTTCCTGTGCCTCACTTGCACTCTAAGCCACGCGCGAGCTTTCTACACATCCACCTGCGTCGTGCACGCCTTGGTCACCTCCCTCGTGCATGTATTCCCTTCTCCCCAGAGTTTTTGGTTTTGGCCCAGCTATCCTTGACTCCTCCAATATGAATAAGTTCTCGTTACCCAACAGAGTGTTCTCAAATAATTCAACAACCTCACTCTCGAGGTTCCTCTCTTCGTTATCTTTGTCGTGTGCAGGGTGCACTGATAGTTCACTCTATGTGGAGTCAGACTCTAAGTCTTCCTCGTCCATCACTGCTTGTACAGACTGATTATTTGTCTGATCAGCAAGATCCTCTCCTACCTCATCAGGGAGTGGTAGGTTTCTAGCAATCTCCTCCCACTCGTGCCACATACATTGTTTCTTGCCTTCCCTACCGGTTGGATCCCGCCTCTCTCTACTCTGGCTTCAGCTAACACTTAGACTT
Source organism: Thuja plicata (assembly GCA_018584345.1). NCBI lineage: Eukaryota > Viridiplantae > Streptophyta > Pinopsida > Cupressales > Cupressaceae > Thuja > Thuja plicata. The sequence continues at coordinate 1,240,740 of MU224772.1, read as the reverse complement.
TTGCTTCGTAGCGGGCTTTGAGACCCATCGACAATTCTCTGTAATCATCGCCGCCTTTCACTTTGCTCCTTGATTTGAAGAGATCCTCTCACCTATGCATCTCCTTTCTCTCTCCTAGTTTGTCTTCTTCTATCTTTGTTTGGGAGGAGGGGAATTAATTGGGAGGTACAGCGTTTGTTTGTGTCACGCTCTTCTTCCTCCCTTCGGGTCCTTTCCTCATACTGTTGTAGTATCTGTTGACGGTGTTGCTCCCGTTGCTTCTCCTCATCCTATTCTTGTAATTAAATCAAATTGTGAGCCAACAACCTTGGAAGACTTCCCAGAAGATCATAGACTACAGTTTGCACTGTGAGTTCGTCACGTACCGTGCCTGTAGGGACTGCTCTCTCCCAAGCCTCCCTCTACACATACTAATCAACCAAAACTTCCCATGCATGCACCAAGTCCTCCGTCAATTGATCCTCTTGGGTTTCTTTCATGTTGTCCTCGACGTCACCATCAGTTATTACCACTTGTTCAAACGTGCGGCCCATTATTCCACCATCTCGTCTATTGGCTTTCCTTCAAATCTCCAAGTTCGATCAGGCAACGATGCCAAAATGTTTACTCCCTATGGTGAGTGCGTGAATTTACAGAGTAAACAATAATGTAAACATAACACATTTAACACAGCAACTCAAGTAAAACACATACAATTGGCAAAAAGATATATCATTTCATTCCCAATGTAAAGTTAGAACAATCATACTATGAACTTATTCCGAGCCAAATATAAATCGTGTCAGACAGTTGGTTAAGGCTACCAACCGTCAGCAACCGACACAACCTTTCGAAACAATTAATTACACTACCAATTACTACTCAAGACTAACAAAGTATTATTTATTTTATTATTATCGGCAGATTTGCCGTCTATAGAGCTAATTTCTTTTGTAAAAGAGTCAATGCCTGATTTTCAAGAGCTGTGGCGATTATTCAATGACAACTGGATGGTGAGATGTATGTGGAAGAAAACGTTGATTCCAAAAAAACGATTTACTTGGCTGGATATTCAAATAAAGATTTTAAAATGCAAAGGCAACCAAGACGTCAAAAATTGAAGCAACTAAAGTAGTGATTCCTCTCGCATATTATGGTCAGTGTTTTTGAATTTAGTGTTCTTGGTGATGTGAAATGATAAAAAAACTTAAGGCTACGCGAAAAATGAAATACCTTGACAACAACATAGGATGTTAGAAAACTACAATGCTAGAGAGTGTTTTTAGTGTGTGGGATAGAATGATAGACAGCAGCTACATAAAGAATAGAAGAGGAAGAGGGTGAATAATATTGTTAATGTTTTTAGCTTCAGTCGTATGATCATTAGAATACATATAATACATGTTGATTAATAATAATATAATATATATTTTATATTAATATTAATCATATGAAATTTAATATTCAATATTAAATTATTATATTATTATATTATTCTTAATTAATAATTGATTGATGAAACATTATAAGATTGATTAAATTAGAATTAATGGGAAGAGGCATGTCCTTTCTTATAAATAATAATGAATAGACATGTCCCATGAAGGGAGAGGTCTCTCCTAGCCTCATTCCCAATATAAATAAAAGAGCGATTGTTGCATTTGGAAAACACATACAAAATAAAGTGCTATTACATTTGCAGCTATCCTAAAATTTTAACATGGTATCAGAGCCAGACTGCAAATGTACGAGAGTAGTTTGTTGATGGTGAATGTGTGACTGTCTCAGAAAATACAATCTCGGTAAAAGGACCATATCTCACAAATGCACCGTTGGATTTTGCTAAATTTCGGATATGTTGGTGAAAACCTAATTT
>MU224772.1:1191668-1215231 GCA_018584345.1 Thuja plicata | reverse complement strand
AGGCCTACCAGCCTTGGTTTTGCAGAGCCAGAATTGCAGAAGTTCCAACCTTGCCTTGGTTGTGACTTGTTAGTTGGCCAAATCACTTGGGTTTCCAAGCATTGGATTGGAAAGTCCATAGGAAATCCAATCTGTTGATTTGAGCACCAACAAGATCTTTGCCCGTGGTGTTTCCAAATATACTTTTATAAAGTTTTTCCATGTAAATCTGTGTATGTTTTATTGTTCTTCTCTGCATAGTTCTACACTATTAATTTTCACAACAATAACAATATCTTTCATCAGCAACATACCCACAAATGAGCCCCAACACCTCCTTTTATACCTTTTTTGGAGGGAATTCGCAATTTAAAAATTATAAATATTGTTTTCCTTCAAAAATAACCTTTTTGAAATAATAATAATAACATTTCATGTGCAAATGCCTCCTTAACTAGGCATTCAAATTTTAAGACACTATCTTACCTTTCCAACAAGCTATTACACTAAGTTGCCCTTTTATTATTTCTCAACATTAGACAACATTAGTGAAATATTAATCAATTATTCAATAACTCACCCAAGTTGCAAAAAGCATTAACACTAAATTGGAATCAAACTCTAATCACATTGGGATGATACTAAAGATGTAAGATGATGATCGGAAACAACCAAGTGACTTACTAAAAAAGACGTGCTCTCCAAGAAGTTTGGAGACAGCCCAAGGAGTCTGAAACAACTTCTAAAAGTGACACTACAATCCATATTGCCAACTGAACTCATTGTCATCAATAGAAATCCTGATATACTAAACCTATGCTCTCCAAGATCTTTGGAGTCCCCCTTTCTTTTACAAATCAGTCTATGGGACTGAATAATTGAGCTAAAAGCTCACAAATCAATTTGGCTCAAATTGGGGACATTACAAAAACTAATAAACATATTTCAAACCAAATGCTCAAGAACGTGAACTATCAAGGTAAAAGCTTAGGCATACACAAGCAAGGTTTTTTGGAGCCCATCCATATAAAAGAAAATCCATATTCACAAGGTCTTGGTTCAATATCCCAAGGCACTCAATCCAAATGTTAAAACAAGCTTTGTAAAACCCAATATAACTTCTTGCAAAACCACAATAGGTTCATTCCATCGCTCCTCCAAAGCTTTATTGCCATTGCCCCTCCCCCACCATAGCAAACAAAAACCATTATTGCTATCCCTCCTTTGTCCTCTAAATTCATTTTGGGTCCTGTTGATGGGAGTTTTGTGACCACTCCAACATGCAGGATGAAACACTTAGTATTCCAAGACAAAACATCAAATATCAAATTCTCTCTTGAACAAAGACACCAGGTGGTGTATGATAAATATTGCAAAGAAAGATCATAGAGGTGACTCCTAGGTTCCTTCTAATGTTAGACTAACTCAGTTTTGTGATGTGACTCGCTGGTAGTCACTTGGGGACATACGTTAGCTCTTTTGTGGAAGATCTATCAACTTGTTGAATGCGAAAGATATAGCAATTGCGCTCTTCAAACTAATCCTAACAACTACTTGAAATAAAGTGCAAACAAAATGAGGGCTTAGAGATTTGAACTACTAATTTTACTCCTCATGCAAGACAATCTTGATGTTGTGATGAGACCAAACTAGTCCTAGCTTCGCCAATTCAACTACGCTAAGGAGGGTGCAATCTTTAATGGATGCAAGTATGATTTTCAAACCACTTGTGCTCATCAAAACCATAAATAATGCAAATCAATGATCACCAAGTAATTGAAGTGAGGTGCTTGCAATGAGGCCCAGACTAACCTTGCACTGTTGTTTGCAATCAACAAACACCAAAAGGTATGGACACTAGTTTCAACATGCTTTCAACAATAACAAAATCTTTCATCATCTAATTAACTATCCAAATATTTTACTTGAACTACTTTAACTCTTACTCAATTTAAGCAACTTTAAACTAAATTAGGAATGTAGGAAACCATGCAATACTCCAAAAGTTCACAAGTATTCAACTTGCAAAGAAAACAATGAATAAGGAGCAATTTTGGCTGTATATTAGCAACAATTTCTTCAACAATCTCCCCTTACAAATGATTTGAGTAACCCTTATATAGTTGCTCCAAGTACAATGAATGATCAGGATTGATTTGAGACCAATGGCCATGATTGATCCAACACAACCCTAATGCAACTACCACTTACAAGCATTAAATGTTGACCAATTATAATTGGGCACCAATTTATGAGTCAATGAAAGAATTACATTGCTTTGAGAACCAATGAGAAAATTGGATGGGTAGAAACATTAAGTGGACTCCACATGTACACTTGGAACAATTTGATTGGATGAACTTTGACACATGGAACCGAGATCCTCTGATTGGTTGAAGATGAATGTGCGCCACCTCAGCATGCTTACCTTATATACTTCATCAATTCCTTCCTCATCATCATAAAGAAGTATCTGCATCTCTAGCAATATCTCTTGATACTCAACATTTCCCAGTCTTCGATTGATTCTGATGGCTCATATTCCCAAATTGTGTCATCTTCGTAGAACTTTCTCCATCTTCTTGAAAATCTTCTCATTGAAATGTCTTGAACTTGCTTGTACTTGAAATCTTGGTGTCTTCCCCTTGATCTTGCTCTTGTAGAAGTGATCTAGGTGCTTCATCTAGTTGGATCTTTCTATTTTAACTTGGATTTCCAAAGGAAATTCAAGTTTGTGATGATCTCCTTCATTTGTTGGCTTGATCATGATGTTGTCACTTGCATCGTTTGTTCATCATTCTCTTCCATACAATTATTTTGTCCTTGAACTTGATTTGCATCTTGACTTGTATCTCGATATTCTAAGCTCACCATCTTCATGTGAGTGTTGAATCTCTTGATGAATGACTTTCAACATGGATTTCCATCTCCATTTGGATTTTTGATCTTGAACCTCTTGTAACTTGATGATCGACTTGTGGCTGCCTTGATGATGCTTCATGCATGAAGTGCTCATTATTCAACATCACCCACGCTCATGAAATATCCAGCCTACAAAACAAAATCACTTGTCATATGTATAGCCTTTACATTCATGTCTTAAACTGAGGATTCGGTCTCTCACATCCTTGCTATCTCAAATTCAAATGATCTCTAAACATCTATTCAATTCCACCCTCAAGTTCTAAGATCACATAATTGAAATTGACTTGAAAATGCCCATCTCTAGAATCTGATTTTAATCAATTTCATCATGCACTTGTTAGAAACAATATTCTGATTCATAAGTTTAAAGCCTGATTTCTAACACTTGATCATCTTCATGGGTTTAAAACATTCATTTTGCTTTAGTTTTGGTGGTTTTCCAAGTCAACCTTCAATGATTATTGATGTCTCCTTCAAAATTCACTTATAATGTGAAATTTGCTGGTTGTTGCTAGCGTTCTGCTCTGCTTGTCACTGTTTGATGCAACTTTTGATTGCCTTTATATATGCATTTTGTTCAAGAGACATGTCCACTTAGAAGGAGCTGACTTGGCTTGAGGGTTATACATTGCAAAACCATCATGAGGCCGACCTGATTAGCCTCCCTTCTCAACAAATTTTCAATTGTTAATCATGCTCTTCAGAGATTGCCCAACTCTTGGGCAAGCCTCATACCTGGGCTGAAAATGTTTGGTTCTTGGGCTCCATGTCTTGGAATGAAAATTGCACTCCTCTCGAGCTCCATAAACTGAGCGAATTTTGCCTAGTCATGGGACTCGCCACTTCCTGCTTTCGGAAATTGCCATCTCCTTGATCGGAAAATGTTTATGCATTGGTCGCTCACCTTTTGTGCAATTCGGAAATTGCATAGTCTTGGGGCTCAGACAACTTAGTCCAAGGTGGAAAATGTGTATTTCTTGGGCTTGAGTATCGTACCTTGGGGCGGAAAATGCTCAATCCTTGGCTGCACTTACAAGCTGAGCAGATTTTGTTCAATGGTTGCAGTGCCTGGCATCTTGGAGCAAAATTCGTCTACCTCTTGGGTGAGATTAAGTGTTGGCCGGGAAATGCACACTAATTGGCCTCATGCTCATCTAGGATTTTCGAAAATTGCCCACCTCTTGGGCTTGAGCGGAATTTGTGTACTCATTGGGCTGGCATACAAAGGTTGGCAAACTTGGTAGCCCTCTTGGGCTCACCTACAAGTGCATCTTCAAAATTGGCTAAGTGTTAAACTCTCTTACTTCTTCCCCCAAATTTCAAGTACTCCATGCCTTTGCCCAACCAATCTGATCTTTAATTGAATAATATCTCACCATACATGATTATGACTTGAATCTGATTTGAAACATTTCGACTTCCTTGTAGCCATGCCCAGATTTAGCTCAAATCACCACTTGGATTTGGACCTTACATATACCCCTATTGGTTTGGAAATTGGAAAGCACAAGGGTAGAGACCATGATTATCTTGGACTTGATTTCCACCTTGATGCACATAACACTCTACAAAATCCTCACAAATGCCTCTTTGAAAAATTGGGTCTTGGTTTTGTTGAATTGGCATGACAATCTTGCTCACGACTTGGACTTGCAACTAGACTCCTAATCAATCACCAAACTTGCTCAAATTCTACCTCAATCCACCTAGAGAGCTTACAACCACTGCCACCTCTAAACTAAGGCAACTAACAACTCTACAACAAAGAAAAAGAGGGGGTCCCCATTTGCAATGAGGTGATGGTGTGAAAAGGTCACAATAGGTCCATATACCCCACAATCCACCATCACATATACTCCATCTCCTAAATCCATTTTGGAACCTTATATCCCAAAATCTCATCCTTCGTCTTACCCCACTTGTTGCCTTATCCAACCATCCCCTATTCCCACTCTCGTTTGCAACCAAGATCAACGAAGGCACATACCCATGCACACCATCCAATATCTCAAGTCCATCAATCCATTCATATTTCCTCCACATCATTCAACTTCTCACACCCATACCATTCCTATTAGAAGCGATTTGGATGCCAAATCAACGATGTATAAAACCAAATATCCACTTAACTATAAAGGTCACTGTGTCATCTCAAAAAGACATGCTAACACAAAGCAAATTTTGATCAAAAAGTGCAAAAAGACCCATAGACCACAAAGGTCCACCAAAGCAAAAACAAAAACCGTGTTAATCCGAAAACAAAAAGCTATTGTGCATACAAAGGAAAAATCCATGATGGCATTCAAAATTGCTAATCTAGAAGCTAAGCATCCCCATCCCCTATCTCCTAAATCCATTCCAAGTCCTTATGTCCCAAAATTCCTTATCCTACCACCTCCTCCATCATCCCTACATCCTCCATCTATTTTCCCACCTATCATTCAATACCCATCACAATCTATGCCAAAGTTGGTCTTGACAACAACACCCATTGCTTTGCCATCCCCTCCTTCCATCCACACACTTTCTAATACCTCATCCCTTATCCCACGTACCTCCCCCATCAAAATCCTTTAATCCATGGCTTTGCGTAATCCACTCATCCTAATAAGGTTGTACCAACTACCAACATCCAATGATCATTGCATAGGGGCTCCAACCTCAGTATGGAACTACATGCTTGAGTCATCCTTCCATCTCCCTATCACCTACCTGCCACATTCACTTATCCATATCCTTATTTGTATCCATCTCCATCCATACACTTCTCAAAAAGATAAAAAATCAAAACCAATAAAGTCAAAAATTCAAAAAAAATCCATAGTAGTAAAGAGAAAAATTCATCCAATGGTAAAAACCTAATAAACAAGTGCCTTGGGCAAGTACTAAGATGAAAACCCAGCAAACAAACCTCATGTGTAAATCCCCCATCCATTTTCTCTACACTTGGGGGAGAGTTTATTCTACCTCCCATCCTCCATCTCTCTTATATCCCACCTACCCATCCTACCCATCATGTCCCATCCATTCCAGTTCCTCAACCCTCCTTTAGATCTGGATAAAGATTGGGGAAACTATTTATACATGCTTTGTACACCTCTTGGCATATATTCCCTCATTACATTTTTAATCCCTCTATCCTCCTATCCTTCGACCCTTCCCTCCAATCCATATAAACCTTCCACACACCTCTATAGTCCTTATCCACCCACCATTCTATCATCCATCTACCTCCCTTATCCTCTCATCATCTTACCTTTCATCCTATCATGAGCATCCATGGTGCTTAATCATCCACCCTTCCTAAGAGTGGAGACATCTTATTCCTTTGAGACATAGTCCTTAAAGAGCTCTTTCAAACCCTCCACCTATACAATAATTCCTACCATTGCCTAACCCGTACCTTTATGCCTTCATCCATAATCCTTATATCTCCCCTTCCTCCATCCCTCAATCCCTCCTACTATCTCATCAAGATGTCCTCCCATAATCCCTTGCAATTGATATCAGCCTATAGGCTACTCACATGCACTTCAATGTAATACATCCCATGAGTCTATCGATCCCTTGCAATCCAAATTCTCCTCGCAATCCAAAATCATAAGCAAATCCTAATCCATCCACCAGCTATATAATGTAGTGCAAATCACCCAATTGCATGCTTGGTATGGTTCCCAACCTTCCGACAAGCCTTGATCATAATCCAATCATCATCTAGATGTATCTTTCTCAATCCCTATGTTGTTTTGGTATATATCATTCCCACATCAACAAAACCCTATCCACTATCAATCAACCCTTGGCTTTCAACTTGACCAATGCATACCAATCCACATCCCTTGTAAATATTGTACATCCTATAAAAAGTGTCATCACTTAGGTCCCTCCTTGTACATATGGTGTCCTTACCTCCCATCCTTGTCTTTGTCGTCCTTGAGTCGTCGTGGTGTCATCAAGAATCCCCTTACCAAGTCGGTCCTACAACAAATCCATTAGTCCCTTTGGTTTTAGGTATGTCGATCACCTCTTGTCATCAAAATCCTAATCATACCTATCCATCTTTGGCCTTCACAAGGTATATCGTTCCTCACATCAAGCTACATCAACCCCATCCATAATCTTTTGGCAAAAGGTACTTTCGATGCATGTTATTTCGTTAGTGCTTTGGATCTTTGTTTCCGTTTCTCTTCACTTCCTACTTTACCTACTCAAGGACGCCACGATCCCTCATATCATGGAAGCTTTGACCGGTGAAACTAAGGGCAAGTCTTGGCTTTCATGTGTTGTGTTTTCATGGTTCTCCACGTTGTACCCACCAAGGTTCACTGAAACCTGTTGTGTGGTTTTCGCACCATCGCCCCATAGCAAATGGGGACCCCCTCTTTTGTTGGTAGGCTTAGGTAGCTAAGCGATTTGGCAACAATCTCAGAGTTAGATGGCCTTTGTTGGGAAAATTTGAGAAAATTGCCTGAGTGTCAAAGTGGGAGTAATTTTGCTAAATTTGGCTAAGTCTGGGAGATGGGAATAAAAAATAGAAGTTGGGCTAGGAAGAGTTGAGTCAGCTTAAGTATGATTTTGGAGCTGAGACTTGTCTTTGTTCCCTTTGAGATGAGACTCCTTTTGGTTCCCATCGATTTGAGATGAGACTCATTTTGGTTCCCATCGATTTGAGATGAGACTCATTTTGGTTCCTATCAAATCCTCTCCCATCTTATCGAAAAAGGAGGGAAGAATATGAGATATGATTTGAGCCCTTATAGGATGAGCTGGAAACAAAACCAATCCCCGAGACCTCTTCACTAAATTTGAATGCCCAAAAGGCTATAACCCACTTTAAATGCCCAAGTTCGATCCAAATGGGCCCTAAATCTGGGCTCAAAACTCTAAGAAATCTGCCCTATATCCCTAACGTGTGGCCTTGGGACTGCATATCAGATTTAAATTTGAATAAATGGGACCTAAATCAGGGTCAAGTATGTAACGTGTGGACTAGATCTGGTATAGATCAGGGCCTAAATCATTTAAAATCACCCCCTTGGTCCCAAATCTGATCTCTAAGCATGTAACTTGTGGCATTTGAACTTAGTTATGGAGCCTAGATCGGAGATAAATGTTATTGAAATTCAAAAACTTGGTCTCTAAACTCAAAGCGCAGGCCCTAAAATGAAACGTGTGGCCTTTTTAATGACAATTGGCCCAAAATTCTAGACAAAACAACGTTGGAAGATAGCATATGGGTTGGGGATTGGATCAGACCTGATTTGGGCCCCATATAATGAAACGTGTGGCCTCATAGGGCCTCTAAAACAAAGCGCCCAAGCCCAAATCCGACCTTAAAACCAAATATTGGGCACTAAACTCGGGGTGAGATCACAAATGAAATTTAAATGCTAAAATTGGGCACAAAACTCGATGCAATTAAGGATGTAAATGGATTAATTAAATGTAGATCCAATGACACAAAACTCGATGCAATTGCAAGGTAAGGGGATTAACTAAATGCAAATCTGGGCACAAAATTCGATGCAAGCCTTGGTATTAAAACATTACCTCAAACTTTACAATCAGGGCATCAAATTTAATATCCCCTTATTAGATCGATCCAATGCAAAGGCTGAAAATTCAAGTAAATAAATTCAATGACTGGCCTTCTAGACTCAAAACTCACATCAACAGAAATTGGCGCTAGAGAGAGGGGCTAAGCAAAGTTATTTCGTGGAGCTATCAACAAGAGTGAGCTTTCAAAGTTACATTTGAGATGTGAGAGATCTCTTCAAAAGTGAAAAATCCAAACAAAGTGAAAAAGTTGAAAAATCCAAAAAAAACCAAAGAATCAGAAAATCCAAAAACAAAGGTTTGTCAATGGATAGGCAGGCGGATGTTCTTCCAAATTGGTTTGGCTTGAACAAACGATTGCATCCACTTGGTTTATCTCAGCTTGCAGCATCAAGGCAGTGCAGAATACATGGCACCACGGAGCATGAGGAGATGCATTGTTTGATTTTTCTCTTGAGAGTGGATTTGGCATTAAGAGGAAGAATTTCATTTTCAGAAGAATATGAGCCAATGGTACTTGTCAATTCAGAATCAGAGTTCCTTGAGTTTAAAGAGGATATTAATAGGAAACCAAGAAGTGGATATGGAGGAAATACTTGGTGTAGTGTTCACAGCCTTTCAGATTTGGAATCTACTTGCCCATTATGTCAAGATACCATCAACTGATAAAAAACATAAGGAAAAACATAGCCTTGGGAATGGGCTTTGCAACTTGGCGGCATTGACAAGGCCGTCCTTGGCTGACAGCAGTTAATGCTGGTCTCCCGTACGCCCGCCCCCTCCATTTTTAGGTGGTGTATTGATTATGGGCACGCATTCACCGGGAGAAACCACGAAGGCTAGGATTAGGACCTTCAAGTAGCGATTGAGCAAGGAGGTCTCGATCCCTTATGGGGCCAAGTTCGTGGTCGATGGCGGAAGAAAACCAAACCCAGGAGATGGAACCAGTGATTAAGGTAACAATGCTACCCCTGCTACTGCTTGTATTATCAAGCCTAATGAACAAATGTCCATGGCTATTGAGGCGGAGAAGGATAAACTTAGGAACTCGGCTATTTTCTCTGCGGCCCAAGACATTAATAAGCTTCCTTCAAGAACTTTCCTCAATGATTGGATTCATAAAATTTGGGGCAAAAAATTTGGCTTTCACTTTTCTTTTCTCCGGATGATTCAAAAATTGTTTTTTATTTTCTTCACTAATCCCAACTCCCAGAGAGAAATTGTCGGCAGACAATTTTGGAAGATTGGCTCTACTTGCTTGAGGGCTTTGCCATGGTCGCCTGATGTAGTCCATAATGAAGTATTGGCCCTGTCGAGCCCACGTTGGATTAACGTTGTCAACCTTCCTCCCTTCATGTGGAACATTATCCCGCAAACCTTGGAACCAATTGGTACTGTACTCAGAGTTAATGGAACAGACATTTTGCTTCCTTAGACAGATGCTAGGGTCTTGATTACGATTAACCCGGGGAAAGATTTACCTGGTGAAATTATTTTTGAACTTGGTGACCGGTCCTACGCCTGCCCTATTTCCTTTTTAGGTGGTCTTAACTCTTGTTTCCTATGTAGAAGAAAGGGTCACATGAGGCATGATTGCCCTCTCTTAAAAAAGATGAAAAAGTTGTTACCCAGTTCTAATAACATTGGTAGTGAGGGTGCTGTGAAACACGTAAAACAGACTAAGATCCCTCAAAACCTGGATGTGGACCCTCTTGTTACCTCAGATGCTCTCAAGGCTTCCTTAGACTCGTTGAGAACTGCGTTCAATAAGAATTCTTGCCCCATCCCACCTACTAGGTCTAACCTTGATGCTTTGGACTCCTTGCCCCAGGTTGAAGACATTGATTTTGGTTTGGTTTCTTAGGATCCCAAACCCAAACATAGGGCTTAGAATGCTCAACAAATTGTTCTTAATAAGAATAAAAGGATTTCGAGCCTCAAACACAGATTTAGGAACCCTCCTCCCTCAGGGACTCCTATGATTGAGCCAGTCATTTCATTCCCAAAAATGGGCTCTGTACTAGGAGAAACCCTTCTGGTGGTTGAGGGGGACACTATTAATAGGCGTAAAGAGATACCCCCAAGCTTTGGCCCGGAGGAGGTTGGTAGAGTCGAAGAAGAACCACATGGTGGGTTGGATGCTATCAAAAAAGCTTATGATATTGATGATAAGTTGAACAATGTTTCTATTACGGTTGTCTCGGCTCCATTACCTTCTTTCCCCACTCCCAAGGAGAGTCGTTCCGCTCCCATGGAGAATGAACTTACTCCTCCAGACACCACCACCTCACTAATAGATGGGGATGAAGACGAGCCTGGCTCTAAAGAAGGTGAGATCAGGGGGTCAGAGTTGGCTATTGTTGAGTTCAAAGATGGAGAGTGGCTTTGCTTTCAATGCCAAGAAGAAGTGCAAGAAGCCTATAGCTAGAAAAGATAGCTTAGAGAGTTGCGGGGTAGGAAGTTGCGGGGTAGGAGATAATCAGCAAGATGAGTGTGGGGAGCCCAAGGTCATAAGGAAGAGAGGTAGGCCGCCCAACAGTGTTTCCAGCATCAAACCATTGACAATCCAAAAGAGAAAAATACCTAATTGTTTCAAGAGCTTCCAAACTCCTATGGATACCGACTCTTAAGTTGATTATGGAGGTCAGGTGCGCATCTTGGAATGTGAGGGGATTGGAATCCGCAGATAGAAAGTATGTCATTAGGAAGTTTATTAAGATGCAAAAAGGATTTGACTTTCTTCTATTACAAGAAGTTAAAGCAGTTGGGTTCACCTTAGATGTGGCCCTGAAATGCATTTGGCAAGATGCTAAAGTTTTCTACACCAAACACCCAAAAGGAAAAGGGGGATGTGCCATTCTAATCAATCCCATATGGCATAAGATGATCATTGACTGGGGTTGCTCCCCATGCAATAGAATAGTCTAGGTGATCCTGAAGTATGAAGAGTTTGAATTCGGCATGTGTTTGATATATGCACCCAATGATCACTATGATAGAATTAAGGTTTGAATTGGATGTGTAGCATGAAAGATCTACCATGGATTGTTGCAGGGGACTTTAACATGGTGGAATCCCCACAGGATAAAAGGGGAGGGTCTAAAATGGAGTGGAAAGGTAATGAGAAATACTTTTGGTCCAAAATGATCAGTAAACTTAACTTGTTTGATCCCCTTGGCAGGCAGAAGTCAGAGTACAAGGGGATATGGCACACGTGGTCTAACTTTCAAAAGGGGAACAGAAGGATTTATTGCAGGTTAGACAGATTTTATGCTAACAAAGACCACTTTAGTTTCAAGAAGGATAACAATGAAGTGAGTGTTAGGGTGGTACCATATACTTTGTCTGATCATCAACCTATAGTTTGCTCAATCTTTCAGCTAGGGAGAACCTCACACCCCAGCAAGGGCCTTAATTCCTTTTCCCTTAACACTTCCCTCCTTGGGGATGATGACATCACGGCAGTTGTTCTCATGATCAGGTGGTTCAAGAATGACATTACTAATCACCAGAGTGCCATTGAGAAATGGGTATAGTGTACTGAGAGTTGGAAAACCATGTTTCAAGTGGTGGGCAAGAAAAGAGCCAAAGACTCTACGAGATTAGAAGTTGGATTACATAATAAGCTTTGTCAAGCAGAACAAACCATTCAAAAAGATCCTGCTAATAATGGGGCTCTAGAAAGCTTAACCTATACCAAGGACTCACTGAGAAGAGTGCAACAGTACAAGATCAATGGTGCCAAGACCAGAGCCAAAGTTAATTGGATCAAGGATGGAGATAGGGGACCGAGGTATTTCTTCCAGTTACTCAAAAGAAAAGAAGCCAAGGTCAAGATTGACTATATCTGCAAGGAAGGGAATACTATTAGATCTCAGGAGGAAATTTTACAAGCTTTTGTAGACTTTTACTCCAAACTCTTCACCTTGGAGGAAGAGAGAACAACTATGGAGGAGGTGAGGAACAAGATCAAAAGCATTATTCCTCCTCAAGTGAGTGAGGAAGATGCTCTCGCCTTGAGAAGACCTATTTCAATTGATGAGATTAATGAGGCCATTCTCAATATGAGTAATGAGAAGGCACCATGGCCTGATGGACTACCTATTGAATTCTACAAAAGAGAACATTGATTGGATTGGTCAGGACTTGCTATAGGTATACAATGAGGCTATAGAGCAAGGTACATTGGGATCAGTGATCAATGCAGGACCTATTAAACTTATACCCAAAGAAGGGTATAAGACACTTATCAAGAATTGGAGGCCAATCACCCTTCTTAATGTGTCCTACAAAATTTTGGCCAAACTATTAGCTAGAAGGCTTGTGGATACTCTGCCTAAAGTGATCAGCCCCACCCAAACTGGATTTGTGAAAGGTAGATGCATACTAGAAAATCTTATCACTTGCCGGGAGGCCATGGATTGGGCCAAGACTTCCAATCAACGGGTCAGTATGTTATTGATTGACTATGAGAAGGCGTATGACAGGATTGAGTGGAGATTTATCTTGATGATGTTAGAAGCACATCAGATGGTGTTGTCATTGATGAAGGGAGCTATAGTTGTTGTGGAGATCAATGGGACTAGATCTGGATCCTTCCCTCTCCAAATCTATCAGGCAAGAATGCCCTCTGGCCCCTGCACTTTTTGTTATTGCGGCAGACTCATTGTTTTATATTCTTAGGGACAA
The DNA here is from genome assembly GCA_018584345.1 of Thuja plicata. Classification (NCBI taxonomy): domain Eukaryota; kingdom Viridiplantae; phylum Streptophyta; class Pinopsida; order Cupressales; family Cupressaceae; genus Thuja; species Thuja plicata. The sequence goes on along the minus strand of MU224772.1, from coordinate 1,202,082 downwards.
TTCAATCTCTCCTAGAGTGAAGGGTATTTTGTTGCCAGATAATAAGGAACTGTCTAATATCCAGTTTGTGGATGACACTTCCATCATCATAGAGATGAATGAGATTAACTTTAGTAATCTCATGACTAAACTGGAGATATTTTGCTCCACCTTGGGTAGCAAAGTGTCCATCCCTAAGTCCACCTTGTTGGGTTAGGAAGATTCCCCACCTAGCTGGTGTAAAAAGTTTGATTTCTCTTAGGGAGGATCCCTACACCAGGTCAGATACCTAGGCATACCATTCTCAGTCAACCCTGACTTGAAATCTATGTGGGAGTGGGTTAAGAATAGAATTGAAGGGAAGCTAAACAAGTGGAACAACAGGTTCCTATCTCTGGTAGGGAGATTGCAAGTATGTCAAGAGATTCTCTCTGCATATACAGTATACTACTCGTCGGCCTGGTTATTTAATCAATCACAGATTAATTTTATCCAATAGATCGTCAAAGACTTTTTATGGTCTGATGGAAAAGGAAATAAGAAGAGACATGCTGTTAGGTGGGATTGGTGCATCAGGATTACTGAGCAAGGAGGACTCGGGCTGAAAGAGCTAAGATGGCAAGGCATTGCCTTGGCGATCAAATGGATTGCCAAAGCCATCCAAGGGAATGAGCCTTGGAAGACTTTGATCAGGAACAACATTAGCAAAACTGTACTTGCCCATGCTAGAACTTGGAAAAACCTGCCTATTAATGACCTTCTATCAGGGAAATTCAAATTGAAAGTGGCAGGGTTTGCTGTTTTCCAATCTATTTGGAAGGGATGGGAGGAGCTTAGACATTGTGTCTCAAGTAATGGATTATTTGACCACAACCAAAACATATGTGGAGAAAAGTCTATTTGGTGGAACCTCAATAAGGGAGATAAGCCTTTGGCGCTGCTACAAGGATGCTCTGCGAGGAAATGGGATTCTTTGGGCATCAACTCATTCTCAGATATTGTTCGGAATGGGGAAGTGGTCACCTGGAAGGAGCTGGTAGATGAGTTTGATCTTCCACCATCCCACTGAAGAACCTATCCCATCCTAAAGGAGGCGAGCCTACCTCTCAAATTGCCTAGACCCTGTTGTGTTAATATGGATAGGTTAGACTTGCTTAAATGGTCTGATGGTACCCCCCTTCGAAATACCAAAGCCAAATCGGTCTATAAGATTCTTGCTGGGACTAATGATGTTTTTTAGCATCTTAATATAAAATGGAACCTTAATCTGGACTATACTACTTGGAGTAAACATCTTGTGAAAATGTGGCACACCCTCGCAGAGCCTAAAATTTTGTGTTTCAAGTGGTGCTTTCTTCTGCATAGGTTTACCTGTTAAGAAACCAGATGGAGAACCAAATTCCTGCTCCTTTTGCCATGAATTTGAGTCTATTTTGCACATTTTCTTTGACTGTATATTTGCCAAGGTTGTACGGAGTCTCTTTGGTCTGGAACTAAATGATAATTTCTCTCAGTTGGAGGTTATTTCTGGGTCTATATTGGGACTGGATAAATGCTATAACACTTTCTAGTATATTATTTCTCTCCATATCCTTTGGCACATTTGGAAGCTTAGGAATGATGATATAATCAATAGTAGCGGTAGAATTCTTACTGAGTCTCTGCGGAGGCTCATTACTCAGAATATCGCATTGTAGGTTACTTTGGTTGTACAAGTTAAAGAGCACAAAGCGCTGAGGGTTCTCAGAGAAGTTTGGAGTGTCTTAGACAAAGAGCAAGTGCCTTGATGCATGTCCACTAAGGCCAACGTGGATTTCGACTATGACATTAGCCTCAAGCAAATGCTGGAGCAAATCAAGGAAAGTAAGAAAGAACAGGAAGTTAGAGCCAAAGGATTGGCTAATCTTGCACAAGTTGGTGGTTCAGTAGCTGCCCCAGTTGCTGATCCGCAGATAGTGATACACAGCGCCTCCTCAGAATCCAGTTTTGCGCCCCATGCTCAGGTTTCCAGCACAGCACCTCTTCCGATTCCATGGGAGGCTTGGATGACCAATCCATATAATGTGATCGTGCAAGACAACATGAAGCTAAAGTGGGCAGATGGCCCTACGCCATGGACAACATGGTTTCCATTAGAGTGATATAGCCTTTCATAGTGTATATGTAATATTGCTACCCTAGTCTGATACTATGCCTTTCTAAGGGCATTTTTGTAATTTTGTATATTACTCACTAGCTATAGCAGGGTATGGTACACTTTTATACTCTCGATGATGTAGTTATATTCATATATTATGCTTAATAAAAAAAAAGATACCATCAACTTAATCAAGTTTCAAATGGGTTGGTATGAGGAAGTATCAGTTAAGGGTGACAAGGATTTCTTTCATCTTTTGAGTTGGACACCAAAGAATGAAGAGGCACCTATCACTCAAGTTGGGAACCAAAGGATGAAGAAGGAAATGAGTTGCATCAAGGAATCATGGTTGATTTTAATGATCAAGATAACCAAGTGGAGGATCAACTTTCACAAATTACATCACAAGGAGAAGAGGTTGACAAGAAGATCAAGGGATCTATGGAGTTCATCCAAGGAAGAGGAAGCATAGAAGGCAAAAATCAACATCATGAAGAGCTAGAAGAAGATCATCACAAGTTTGAAGAAGTGATCCTTGGTGAACTTTCCCTCGTGCTACAAAGTTGGATTCTTGAGGATGAATTGCGAGGAATTTCAAATATCCTTGAAGAGGAAGGCAATCAAGTGGGATAAGTTGAACAAGGAGTTGCAAGATATCAAATATGAATCCAAGTATGAAGGGGAATTTGATAAAGCATTCCAGGATATCATTACCATTGTATTCTTTGGAGGGGTGCTTAAGGATCTTATGGAAGAAATACAAATGGATTTATTGTCAAAGGCGTTTCAAGATAAGCAAGTTACTAAGAGTGGCATGATCCACCATCAACTTCGCCCCCCAGAGACTTTAGCACTTGAAATTGAATTTGATAAACTCGTGAAGATGTTTGATGGTCTTCCTATCAGTTGCGAGGATGCCATGCTTGGTGAGCGTACATATGAAGAATTGCAAGATGTTCCTAAAGAAATTTCTATATGCAACCCCATGGGAGAAGAAGATGAAGAATGGTTTGGTTCGGTGCTACAATTGGATGTTGCATTTGATCAGCTTGGGGAGATATTTGAAGGAGAAATCATCACAAAATATTTAATCTAAGGATGCACGTGGCGATGTTCACAAGGATGCATGGTTCATGCTATACAAGGACAAGCCACTTAAAGCAATATTTCACGGGGCTTGACTTCATGATCGATCCTACTTTGATTGCCCACAAGTTTGATGTTGATGCTAGTGGGATGGTCCATCACCAACTTCAACCTCCTGAAGTTGTGGAGAACTTGCAGGTTCCATTTAAATACGAAGCACGCCAGGTTGTATATTTCCACGTTTTTAATGTTGAAAGTCATGAAAGTTTTTATTTCGATTATGGTAATCTAGGAAAGACAACTTGCATTTGGATTGATCATGGTCCACATAAATTGCCTCAATTGTTAATTTTACATGAAACATTTCCTGAATTTGAAAATGGGGTAGTAAAAATTTTCTCAGAGTACAAGGATGAATTTGCAAAATTGAGAACCATCACCCAAGCCTTCGTACTCCTGAACATCTTGAGAAACCATGTGAGGTCATGTGTATATATTAGCCTGGTCAATGTCGTCCCTTTGGGAGTTGTGTACATAGTTAGAGTAGGCTAGCTAAGGGAGAGACTTGATCAAATTGTTGCTATGATGCTATCAAAGTAATTGACAATTCATTGTTGGTTCTTCATGGTGAATTGCTTGATATTGCTTTGAAGTGTTGCATGGTTTCCTCAATCTTTCGCTTGGAGTAGATTCCTTTTCATGTTGAAGTAGTTAGTTGAATGAAAGTAGTTATGGATGTTTACTTGTTTGACTCGAACAAAACTAGGCCACTAGCCTCTTGCTGATGGTAAGGGTGCCTTGTGTGGTAAGCTAGTGATTGCACTTAACTTCCATTGGTATTAAATCTTTAGTTTGCATCCATTGATGGGATTGAAGAGGAGATATTGATTTGAAAACCAATTGAGTATTCCTTAGAAGCTTGCACTAGGTGGGTGGAGGTCATTGATAAAACCACATCTAGTAGAGTCCAAGTCATCCATACTTCCTTGCATTCATAGTTAGAGGAGTAGTAGTAGAAGCTAAGTTTAAGTTTAAGTTTAAGTTTAAGTCAAGAGTTGGAAAATCAAAAACTATATTTTCATTGCACATTGTGAAGCCAAATCATTAGAAGTGCAAGCAGTTGACATCCATTGAATGAATAGCGTAAGTCCCCTAAGTGATTTCCAACAAATCACATTATTTCAACTGAGTGATTGTCCACGATAAAAGGAACCTTGAAGTCATTTCATGATCTTACTTTGCAAGTTTAGCATGAGAGATGACCTTATATCAAGAGAGGATTGAATAATTGATGTTTCACTTTAAAATGTTGAGTATTTGATTTTGCATGTTGCGGTGGAATAAAACTCACATCAACAAGACCTTGTGTTACGCTAAGGTATTCCTTCTATTTATGGTTTCCAACATCATTCCCATCAAAGTCCTTTGCGACTTTATGAGAAGTTGGATTAACCTTTTTGTTTGCTAAGTTGATCCTATTTATGTGATACAAAGTGACCCTAGTTCTTCATACCTTGGTGCATAATATCTCATGCTATATCAAATTAAGTACTCACTACATGGCAATTTTGTTTTGGCGCTTTAAAATCCCCCCACTCATTTTCCCTACTTGTTTCTAACCCATTCATCCTACAATTCTATCTTCAATCTACCTATGCCACCTCTTTTCCTCATCCCTGCTTAATCATGGATTTCACATGCACGTGTCCTCATCCATCTTTCTTCCTCTATCTCCTTGTCTTCCACTTGTCCAACTCGTACATCTGATGTGTCATGACTCAATACTTGCATCCACCAACCATCATATGCATCACATCCATCATATCATTCCATTATCATTTAGATTCATTTTAGCTTAATATAGATTTGTTAGTCTATATATTTTTTCATCATAATCATAATCATCCATCTAGAATTCATGAATCAATCCCATGCATTAGACATTCATCAACATCACAGTCCTAGGTATTACATCCATAACTCATCTACCATACTCATTCATACATTGTGCATGCATCATTGTGATGCATCCCAACTCCGATCAATCTTTATCCTCACTCTAATCATCTTTTCTATTATCATTTCTTCATCCTAACTTTGTTTCCTCCATTTTTCTTCCACTCACTCTTGTTATCCTATCTTTTGATCTTCACTACCATTTCTTTGTTTCAAGAGTACACACGTGTTCTCTTAACCCACCTATCCTCTCGAGGAGGCATCCTCGCCATCATCTTTCCTCCTAGTCACTCCTTCAAATGATTCGGACAGCTTCCATGATCTAAACCTTTTCTTCCAAGCGTTATACTTTAATCTTCTTTGAAATGATGCTACTTTATAACATCACTTGAAAGGAGAAAATGTAGACACCTAAGATTGATCATTACATTTGATCAATTTATCCTAATTCATCCTATTTTCGATCTCCACATTAAATAAGTAATACTTTTATAATTTAATTAATACTCAATCACCCCAATCTTTGTCAAAATTTTCCTCTATTGTCCCTAAAGTCAAAGCTAAGGTAAATTATTATCTCTAATTATTCACCTATTCTTCCCTTCTCTCTTCCAAAAAATTAAACAAATAATTTCTACTTATTTACTTCCCCACAACATGTCCTATCCTCCATCATTTTCTATTAAATTCCTAACTCCCCATTATCTAACTAATTTCTACCTAATTCACATTCCCTAATCCACGATTAAGTGGGGTCAATCCCCGCACAATCTCGTCCCCCATACTCAACCTTAAATGTGTCCCCTTTTAAAAGAGACCCCATGTCCTTGGAGGCATCAATCTCCCTTCCTCAAAATCATAAAGAGGAATTTTTAATTCTTTTCTTCTCCTCTTTAAGTGAGACGACAAGAATTGCCTTTATGAGTCACCTTACGCAAGGTACCTCATATTACCCTATGTCCTTGCACTCCATCTCCTTGTGCCACTTGGCACAATCCCCTTGCTTGAGACAACCCAATCAATCCTAATCCTTGATCTTCATCTCTCATCCTAACCATCCATCTCCAAAGCCAAAAATCTATAAACCTCCAACACTTAACCACTCTCTCTCTCTCATTAAAAAGTTGTTATGTTTCTGAATTTTCAAGTGAGCATACATCCAAGAATCAATTGGGCAAATATGTTGGTTTGTGGTGACTAATCAAGCAAGTACTGTACACTTTCTGAAAAAAAATGGGTTAACTCATCAAGCGTTTTTAGTTAACTCGTCAAGCAATTTTTAGGGTTAGGGTTTTTCTATAAGAAAAACAATGTTAGGGTTATGGCTTTCTAGAGTGAAGAAGTATTGTAACATTTGCAACGGTATTGAGTTGCAAGGGATCACTGGTTGTAATTGGTTGAAATTATTGGATAATAATATTGGGCTCTCTGTTTGATGAACATAGCCCTAGATTGGGTGAACCACGTTAAATTCTTTGGGTCTTCTTGTTTCATTTCTGTGTGTGTGCTTTATTCCTTTGTTTTAATGATGAATCTGTATTTAACTGTTAGATATTTGTCTGCTAATCCTAACAAAATCCACATGCAATAGGAAGTCTAGCATTGTTTATTTTCATTAAATTCCATGTTTGCTAGGACTTTCTAAGCCTAATCCAAGTGTTTTGTTTGATTGTATGTTTGTTGGATTTTCTTTGCTATTATCATTCTTGTTTGATTGGGTGTTTGTTTGATTTTCATTGCTATTATCATTAACTTAAACACATTTTCACACACACACTTACCATTCTCAATTTCCAAAAACCATCAACCAAATATAGTTTGCTCCATATTTAGAATCACATCAAGCACAAAGAGCAAATCACTACTTACCTTCTTGGCCATAAAAATACTCTATTGACATGGGCCACATGGCTCTCCAAATCTACTTATCCACCAAAGTTACTAAACCTCATTTAGAAATAGGGGAAATTATCTATAAGAGGGGAGGAAACGATGACGACATAAATTATGGTCAGCCAAATCAATATGCAAGCAGCTTAATGGAATTATTCAGAGGTTAGAAAGAATAGATAAAATTGGAGGCACAATTTGTTATATGTTAGTAGGAGGGTGATAGGAACATTAAATGTCTGTGTAGAGTTTTAGCTTATAAATAAAAGCTTATGTTATGTAAATAGGCAATCAGAAATAGAAATGATATCACAGGAGTACTGTAACTAATACTAACAATCCATGTCATTTACGCAAACAATTTGGTAAGATAATAATTTTTTGTGACTTCCAGCTTGCATCATTGCCATTGCCTTCCTGTGTTAAAATTTATTATCTGCGAACATTGCAAACATTCATCCAGAATCCTCAGCTACAGACTATGGAGCTATTTAGCCTATTTAAAAATAACTTTTACTAGAGCTCACTGCTAAAGTGGTACATACTTTTCCTATATTATACAAAATTTCCTAAAGCCCTTTTCCTAGGCGAATACTAAATTTGTGGCCACAACCCCAAAATGAAAATGAATAATTTCAAAGAAAGACAATGGTTGTTTTAAAGGTCACAGCCAAGCCTGGTCTATCAGACTTTCCCTTTTGGAACCCACAAGAGCAATCCTCTCCATTACCTTAAATAACGTTCAAGAGTGCAAATAGGAATTTAATAATTTTAAAAATATACAAAGGACTTGCTTCAAGTTATTTTCAAAGCATTTAACCAAAACAAGGAGCTCGGTCATGAGTCGAGTCGCATATCCACTTTTGAGTAAGTGCACAGTAACTAGCAGCGAAGTTAATTACAAATCACAGGAATGCACGAAGCAGTAGTGGATTTTAAGAACCTGATTTGTAATTGAAATTGTCCAGGGAAGGTTTGCAACTCTAAACGGCAAAAACAACTAACAGCCGCAGACAAATTCAAGCATGAATCATGCTCAAATTACGTTTGACCGCATTTCCAGATCGCCACCAGCTTTAGTCCGCATACTTAGTTATAGACCTATAGTTCAGTGTTATTTTATTGTGTGCTTTTCCTTTTACCCAAAGAGATTATCGATTTCAAACTTTTGAAAATTTAGATTAGCTGTGATTTCTACACAATAATATAAAACCTTAAGCAATTTGAAGAAAAATGTATTAATTATAATTCGCCCAGATTTTTACATTTCTGAAACGGTAGGCTCCTAAAATTATCTATTAATTCAAGCCCTATCTTAATGCACACTAAAGAATCTCTCTATAGGTGCCAGAGTATTCGCAACAGCATACAATGTTTGCAAACACTACGAAAACATATAGGGGTTTCGCAGACAATTAATAATAAAGAATCCCTCGTCACACTAAATTCACGAGTTCGAGTAAGAAGAATACTTGGAACGTAGGTATTTTGGAGTATGTGTACAAATACCAAAGGCGAAACTCGAGATAAGTCCTCAAATGCATGAAGCACCAAGGATTTTTGTGAGCCTGAATTGCGGTTCACTTTGTCGTGGCTCTTGCGGCTCTTTTGTCTCTCAGCAGCGGCAGCAATTGGCCGAGACAGCATACAAATGCGCAGGTTCGAGGCCTGCAACATGTTATACCTCCGCACTGCTCTGCTCTATTCCTCTGTTTTCTCTACTACAATTTTCGACTGTCATTCCAATAGTGACGTCTTCTGCTTAAATAGTTTTTGAAGAAAAGGTAACACACGTTTGAAGGATAAAAAGCTGTTGTTGTTTGTAGGGCCAACGGATATGATGGCAAATAGGGTTTAAATTTGGAAAGCAGTTAGGTCCTCTTTGGTTGCGGGAAGTTAGAATTGGTATTTTCTTAATTCTGAAATTTTTCAATCTTTTGTTTGGGAGTGCAAAATAAAAATAGAACAGGGAGATGTATATGCTCATTTTGAGCATTTATACCTTCTACTAGAAAAGGTGGAATTAGAATTTGAGGGTCAAATTCTTGTTTTCTCAATCTCTATTTTGAAATCATTTTGGGTTCGCGCGCAAACAAATTTATTAAGATACTCGCATCATTTTCCCCAACATTTGTGCAGGCGACGAAGAATAGGTTGTGACTTCACTTTGCGGTTGTGTAGTACTTTGCAGTTGTGTTGTGTTTTGTTAGTTGTTAACGCTTCCTCTACTGCTATATTGTGTTCAAAGGGCTTTCCTCCGTTGTTGTGTTGTGTTCGGCTCTCCTCCATTGTTATGTTGTGTTCGAATGGCTTTCCTCCGCAAGGTTGTGTTGTTTGTTTTATTTGCAATCCATGGCATCAAAGGTATGCTCTCTTCATTTGCAAAAAAAAATCTCAATTGTTTATCTAGTTAAAAAGCCTGAGGGTTTAAAAAAATCTCCATTGTTTCTCTAGTTAAAAAATGCCTACTTTTTACTTTGCCCTGTGATTTATTAGGGTTTCCATCGAAAACAGAATCAGGGTTTGGTGTGTGCAATTTCTCAGTTAATGGAGAAAATTCTTGTTTTTTACTATACTATATATGCTCTAGTATATGTGCTCTAGTATATGTGTTGTGTATATATCTTTTAGTACATATGTTGTCGTATATATGTGTAACATAAAAAATTTAGATGGATGATGATATGTTATGTTACACAAATGTAAAGGAGAGAATTGTGGTTTAAGAGGGTTTGAATTATTAATTGTTATCTATGTTGATTGTATATTGCAATTGTGATTGTGATTAAGGGAAGATAAGATGCTCATTTCCTTCACCCTCAAATACACAAATAAGAGATCCAATTTTGATCAACCCCAAAGGGTTAATACACAAATGAATCCACTATTTGGAAAGAGACAAAGAAAGGGGATCTTAAATTCTGTAAATTGATTGATTAATATGATTAATGACAGTAATTGAAAAGAATAGGAGAAAGTACCAACCTTACAAAGTGGCAGATTAAAGATTGATGTTTTCTGAGATCTGTAGACTGTTTCTGGAGATGCTGACAGTTGATACCAAACCGGAACAGAGAGGCGGACAAAACCCAGAAATCTTTTTCTGTTCCAATGTCATCTTACAAAAAAGGTCGACCCTGTACCACTTTTGCCAACTCGATCTGCTCAACTCCGAAAGTGTCCCTGCTTGCACAGTCTGAAAGAAATCCGAAAAGGGTATCAAGATCTGGCCTCGGATATATAGTCCCGAACCTGTACCTACAAGAAAAATGTTTGTTTGTTGGGGGAAAGGGGTTTGCCTTGGTCAAACCCCAGTTTTGGAATTAACCTTATAATATAATTGAAATTGCAGAGATAAACAAAGTA
>MU224772.1:1163210-1173747 GCA_018584345.1 Thuja plicata | reverse complement strand
TGATACCAATTGCTAGTAATAACTGAGAGGGGTGGGGGGGGGGGGTGAATCAGTGGCTTTAAAATTTATCCTTCAAACTTAACCACCAATCAATAAATCTCAAATTATTGTATCCCTACAAGATGCATGTCATGAAATACTAATAATGATTAACTATGTGTCAGTTTTATCTATAATTCCTTATTCTTTCTTGATTATCGATAAGCAGTATAACTATTTACCGAAAGTCAGTAAATAAGAAGATTATACATATCAATCTAGAGTTAGCTATGTAAGATACACAACAGTAAAGAAATGAATCATACACAGATAGCACATGAATTTTTAACATGGAAACCCTGTTAAGGGAAAAACCACTGGGACCAGTACCCCAAATTTTCACTCTTTTGAAGTGAGCCCTATTAGGAGCCAACCCTATTAAAGGTTACAAACACACCGTTAAGTGCGACCTTGTTAGAGGATTTTATACATAGAGGTTGTCACTTAGTATCAGACATCTATTGCTACCATCCTTGAATCAGCCTCCTTCTTAGACTATCAATAGGTATCGGGAAAATCCAATGCTACTTTCATGAATCAACCTTTTTGGCACTCCTTGAGATGTACCTCAATATATAGAAGATTGTTAAGTCTTGCTCGGTTAAGAGACTTGATTTTTCAATGGTTAAACTAAAATGCTATGACCTGTTCATATTGCAACTCTGAATTACAGATTTTTAGATCTATTTAAGTACATTACCTCTCTAACCAATGTATCAATTCAATCCTTTGTGCTCCATACTTTCTGCTCTGTGATGTTGTGCTTCACTGTTCGTTGGTGTCTGCAAAATTCCTTAGCTCTTCCTTCAGCTTGTTTGATCAGGACTACATGAAGTTGTTCTTCATCAGTTTCTCTTCAGCATCCTCTTTCTATTCACTACCCTAAATCCCATTCATAAATGAATTAATCTTGTCTCTTATATAGACATGATATTCATTGTTTCTTGATTCTTGATTCTTGGCGTGAAAAACAATCCACCCAATTAGATTTAAAGCACAACTCCTTATTTGTCTCATAGATATCTTCTTTCCAACTGTACAAATCAAATTTAAATCAATCACTTATCTTTGGTCGAATAAAACAAAGTAGAGAACCAGTTAAGTCTATCTTTAGCTCTGCCAGCTAGATATTTTGTCATTTTCTAAACTTTCTGTTCCGTCGGTCACCACTACAATTAGTTGTCGATGACAACTGACAGTTCTGTCGGTGAGACTCCAGTTAGTTTCGTGATCTCCATCTGTCGAGTATCATTAGAATTTTACTCGTCGGAAAACCTTCTAAATTTTCTCATCGGGCATCACTGTTACTTTTCTTCATTGGGCAACACTATGCTTCTGATCGTCGGGTATCACTGTGACTGTTCTTCTTTGCTCTAACCGTCAGTGTGCACTCTGTCGGTGTTATTTGTCACTAAGTGAATACTTGACTTTTATGCATTGCTAAAAGCATAACCTTTGTTCCTTTGAATCTCTAAGTCTTTGGCATTATGTACATGACCGTACATATGATATCAAGTTGACATCAATGACAATACAATATATTAACTGATTTAATGCCTTGCATTATCTTCAACTTAACATTGTCAAACATTCAATCAGTTACATGTCATCACTAGAGCATATATACTACAAACCCAACACAACACATGAGAAAACCTACAACCATTCAAACACAACACAATAGCGGAGGAAAGTCACAACATGTTCTTCGTCACCTGCGCACATGTTGGGGAAAATGACGTGAATGTATTAATAAATTTGTTTGCACGCATTCCCCAAATGTTAAATTTGTTTGCACACAGAACCAAAATGGTTTCAATATGGGGATTGAAAAAATGGGAATCTGGCCTTCAAATTCCATTTCCACCTTTTCAATTTGAAGATGTATATGCTCATTTTGGGTCAAAATGAGCATATACATCTCCCTCTTCCATTTCATTTTGCACTGCCAAACTGACGATTGGACAAAATCAAAATTATAGCTTCAGGTGTATGATCAAATAAACATATACATAACAAGACTACATATTGCTGATCATAATCAACATGCTTAATAATAATGATTGGTTTATATGTATAATACACTCAGCAATGAGACATTATCACATCCATAAATATAGAGCATGTATAGTGGAGGATATATAGTGACCATATATATCACTTTAGTTGTATATAGTGACCATATAGCTTCAGTTGTATTTATGAATTCTTGTTAATGTTTATAGCTTAACTTGTATGATCAAATCAGTATATACATAACAAGACTAAATATTGGTTATCATAATCAACATGCTTAATAATAATGTTTGGTTTATATGTGTAATACACTCAGCAAGGAGACATTATCACATCCATTAATAGTAATACAGAACATGTATAGTGGAGGATATATACTGACCATATATATGGCTTCAGTTGTATATATAGCTTTAGTTGAACATAACTTTAGTTGTATTTATGAATTCTTGTTAATGTTTATAGCTTCACTTGTATGATCAAATTAGCATATACATAACAAGACTACATATTGTTGATCATAATCAGCATGCTTAATAATAATGATTGGTTTATATGTGTAATATACTCAGCAATGAGACTTTATCACATCCATAAATACAGAGCATGTATAATGGAGATATATAGTGACCATATATATAGCTTCACTTGTATATATAGCTACAGTTGTATATAGCTTCAATTGTATTTATGAATTCTTGTTAATGTTTATAGCTTCACTTGTATGATCAAATCAACATATACATAATAAGACTACATATTGATGTTCATAATCAACATGCTTAATAATAATGATTAGTTTATATGTGTAATACACTCAACAAGGAGACATTATAACATCTATAAATAGTAATACAAAGCATGTATAATGGATGATATATAGTGTCCATATATATAGCTTCAATTATATATAGATTTAGTTGTATTTATGATTTCTTGTTAATGTTTATAGCTTCACTTGTATGATCAAATAAGCATATACATAACAAGACTACATATTTCTGATCATAATCAGCATGCTCAATAATAATGTTTGGTTTATATGTGTAATACACTCAGCAAGGAGACTTTATCACATCCATAAATATAGAGCATGTATAATGAAAGATATACAATGACCATATATATAGCTTCAGTTGTATGTAGTGACCGTATAGCTTCAATTGTATTTTTACGAATCCCTGTTAATGTTTATAGCTTCACTTGTATGATCAAATCAACATATACATAACAAGACTACATATTGTTGATCATAATTAGCATGCTTAATAATAATAATGATTGGTTTATATATGTAGACACCCAAAATGGACATGCTTGTGACTTTACATTAAAACACTAATTTTCATCTATTAATTATTATTATTTTAATCATTAATTAATCATCTATTTTCCTCTAAATTCATTCCCCAAATCATCTAATCAAATTCCCAAAATTAATTAAATAATTAATTTTATTTAATTAATTAACCTTAATTGATTAATTACCATTAATTAATTAATTAAATTCAATTTCCTGCAGTTTAAATTCAAATATTTAAACTTACTAATTAAATTCTTTCAATTAAATTAATTTAATTTCATCAAATAAAGCAATTCTAAATAAAAAAGGATTCAATTATCTCACATGTTGAAAACTTTAATTAAATAAATGAATTAAATATTAATTTATCTTCAAAGAGATAACTCCAATCAGATCACATGGGTTACTCCACTCACCTCTCCAGTCCACATGGGTAACTCCACCCACCTCTTTAGTTCAAAAAGGCAACTCACAATTAGCTCTTCAGTCAACCAAACTCTATCTCCTCTTTACCAATTGAAGAGGTGGAGTTTACTGATGGCTTCTCCAGTTCCTTTTAATCTCAATCGTTCATCTCCCTATCTCTAGGATTGATCTCAACCATTCATATCATCCCCAATTCCTATATAATTAACCCTTCATAACCATTTGAAGGATCTACGATTTCAAGCTCTCGTGCGCTATTACTATGTCAGTTTGGTTCTACCATTCAAGCTATCTTGCGATCACACACACATTTCAATTAACAAATTCTTGACACTTTTCAAGTCATAGACGCTGCCCACACCAATACTGAGCATCAAAAATAGCGTTTCAAAAGGAGTAGAGAGAGACAATAGAAGCTTCAAACACTTTGAGGTTTGCATTCATTTGTTTTCCTTTTCATTGCTTGTATATTTTATTGGTTACGTTTCAAGTTATTCATTTTAGTAGTTCTTGTGTACTTGATTTCTATCATTGTAAAACTGTTGCTACTAACCCCCACCTTTGGAAAGCTTGGGAACCACGAATCACAAAAAAGGAGGCGTACATTTTTGGTGAACTCGACGTGAACTTACAGCCTGCGTGAAATTTGGTCATATCTTTCAAACCGCATGGAATTATTTTATGAAATTTTTTTTGCAGGTTGACACTGATCTAAGGAGGTTCCAAACAAAAACTTAGATTTTTTTGAGTTTTTTTTTTTTTAATAATTTTTCTGTGATATTTCATAAAAAATCATTAATGGGCACAAATCAGAGTTTCTTTTCAAGAAAATTACATTTTTAGAAAGGTATTGAAATTATAGAGGGGGTTTATTCTCTATGATTTTAATTTCTATGAAATTATTTTGCAAAAATAATAGATCTTTTCAAATTGGTTGTTTATGATAAAATGGGTCCCTAGGGCACAAATTAAGGAATTATGATCTAAATTTTTTTTTGCAGGTATTATTTGACGTAAGAAAGCTACAGTACAAAATTCATATTTTTCTAAATTTTTTACGATTTTTTATTATTTTTTTATGATATTTCATAAAAAATTAATTTTGGACACAAATCAGCATTTCTTATCAAAAAAGTTACACTTTTTGGAAAGGTATTGAAATTATAGAGGGGGTTTATTCTCTGTGATTTTAATTTCTGTGAAATTATTTTGCAAAAATAACAGATCTTTTCAAATTGGTCTTTTATGATAAATGGGTCCCTAGGGCACAAATTAAGGAATTATGATCTAAATTTTTTTTTGCAGGTATTATTTGACGTAAGAAAGCTACAGTCAAAAAATCATATTTTTCTAAATTTTTTACGATTTTTAATAATTTTTTATGATATTTCATAAAATTTAATTTCAGACACAAATCAACAATTTCTTATCAAAAAAGTTACATTTTTGGAAAGGTCTTGAAATTATACAGGGAATTTATTCTCTATTATTTTATTTTTTCTAAGAAATATTTTCAAAAAAAGAAAGATCTTTGAAAAAGTTTTCTTTTTGTGTGTTCTTTCTTGATTCTTGGTAGAATTGAGAAAATGACTAATGACCAAGAGGATAATCAGACGCATACCAGGTGTTAGAGCATTAAGAGCTGCCAGAAGGAGAACCATCAACTATCGATCACAACAAAGGGCTATTATCACAATCATAGCTAAAGATCAAAGTGAAGCATACACGAGGTACATTGATTCGATTAAGAGGTTCACAGGTAAGTATAAAGTCACCATTAATTTCAGCAATCTCAATAATCCTCGAGTTTCCAGATATTCTGTTGTTTTGAATTGAAAAGCTTTCATTTTTTTGAGATACTAAACACTTTCTTTTGACAGGTTTGAATCAAGGAGGCAAGATAACAATACAACATAAAATTCATTCACTTGTCGATTTGGGTTTAAAAAGAACAGTGTTTGTCACACATCTCACATCTCACATTTCAAAATTGGGCTTAAAATTAACGTGGGGACTAAAATTGAACAAGGCAAAGAATTTCTTGATTTGGTGCATTAAAATTGAACAAGCAATCAACACCTACTTTTAGGCTTAAAATTGAACACTTGTGCTTGTGTGGTGGTGTAGCTTAGTTCACATTTCAAACTTTTGGAGCTAAATCGATTTACCTTATGTCTTGAGTTTTGGGTGCACTTGCACAATCTGTTAGATTAGACACCTTTACACTTTTTTAGAAAGGTAGGTCCGGGGGATGCACTTCTTCCTTGGAGAATGATCTTAAACCGGTAATCCTTTCGATCAATATAAACAAGGCGCGAACCAAAGTTTCATCTTATCTAGCCAAGCTCAGGCGAGGTGTGTTGATGATAGTCTGGATTGTGTGAATATCCCTAAGGAGCCAGTGTGGTCAACTAGGCTCTTAAGTGAGTCACACACGTATAAACTGATTGGATAGACGTCACAGACCCTTAATACAACCTTGCTAATTAGAGGCCAACCTGATTTACCTCCGAACAAGTACCTTATTATAGTGCAAGGGGTTGCAGAATTTCCCCCCAAGATTCTCAACATATGTGTCCCACTGTATTTGTGTAGTGAAAGAGATCTTCACTCCACGACAACAATACCTGGAAATGACAAAAACACTGGCACCTACATCGTGGACCTTCATGTCCTAGTAGTGTGACAATTGTTGTGTGAGTTAACGAACATTCAAGCATTGGGCCTATAACATTGTATTCTGAAGCCATTGACCTAGATTAATCTGACTGTTCATTGTTGAGACCTCGTGATAACCTTGCAACTTGAAAAATTTGTATAACATACACATTTTCAGTCTTCATTCATCAAAACACAGTGTCTGTTGTGCTTATTTCCTTGATCAGTTTCTGAAAATGCAAAACAAATATCCAAACTGTCAAAACAAGTCAAACGTGTTAAAGTCTAGGGTTGTCAACATCAACTGTCTTGCAAAATTAGAAGCCTTGTTCCAGAATATCAAAATTGTCAGACAGTGATACCTATCCTCTAGTCTTTTTTCATACTGTTCCCCTTTTACCGCAATTGCCCGCACTGTGTCGCAATTGAAGGAAGTCTGTCACAGTTTAACTATTTATTGTCACAATCAACTTGTTTATTACCGCAATCGGTGATAACGTACCACAATCGACTATACACTTTACCGCAATTGGTGGAGTTTTGCCGCACTTGACCAGAGATATTTTACACCTGTTTTAAACCTAAAAACCTTGAGAGAACTCTTCATTTGGTTTCCAAAACTAGTGTCTATCCCAGGAAAATGTGAAGAACATTGTGTGAATCTCTAAACATTAAAGATCACCCCTTCTCTAAAAAGCATGATTATTGTCAAAAACATTGTTAGTTTGAAAGCTCAGACTCGAAATACCTTGATCTCATATCAAACATCATCATCTTTATCAAAGTGACTTTGTCCCAGGCAAAGGTTGACAAAATCTTATCTTTTTATATCATCACCACTTTGAGATCAAGATATATCAAAATCTGTCCTTAGAATTACCCTTGTCCAAAACATAATTCAGACTTCCTTAGAAAGGATATTCTTTTTTGTTTGTTTTATATCACTTATTTTAGTTACAAAATCTGGACCACACTATGTTTCAAACACCTCATGGAGGGCCTTACACAAGGTCAAAGGCTAGAACACAACTAGATGAGTCATACAACAATAGATTCCCCGCTTGGGAAACAAAGAGAGAAGACGACCCTTTTGTTAACACCAGTTCTACTCTGTTCATTGAACAACCCCGTGGGGCAACTCTTTTCCAAAATGTCACATAAGAGGAACTAGAGGATATAGAGCAAGATGTTTATTCCACACAAGTAGTTGACGTTGTTGTAGAGAGGAATCCCAAACACTTCTTAGCCATGTTGATAAAGAAGGGAGTCAAACTCCTCGCTGAATTTAGTGTATCAACCATATGGCCTAAAAACCCTCTCATAGGTCAAAACACTACTCAACCTCCTCAGATACTGCCTGTTGTCTCTCAAATCTTCCCACCATTGGTATTACCCACATTGGAACAGATGATACCTAGTCAAACAAATGGCATGAACCAGACCAACACATCTTCCACTCAAAGCATGACAGGCTCGCAACTGAGTGCACCTGTGGTTACTAGTATGCTCCCACCTTTTGTCGCATGGTTGGGGCAATCAAGCTCTCAATCTATGCCTTTGATCACACCAAACACCAACTATTTTGAAACTATGCCGCTGCTGTAGTCAATTCATACTAGTCTTGGGATCAACACCTCATGCCCACAGGGATCCATCTCTGTAGCTACAACTTATAGTCAATGCCCACCCAAGTCCGCACCATTTCCCATTCTAACATCAATCCAACATCTGCAACAACAACCCCAGCTTCAGTTTCCACAAATCCAACCCCAGCAACACCAACCCCAGCTTCAGTTGCCTCAAATCCAACCCCAGCAACAACAACCCCAGCTTCAGTTTCCTCAAAACCAACCCCTGCAACAACAACCCCAAATTTAGTTGCCTCAATTCCAACCTCAGCAACAAAAACCCCAGCTTCAACCCCAATCTCAACAGCAGCAGTATCAACCCCAGCAATATCAACCCTAGTTTCAATCACACTAACATTCCCAATCCCAACAACAAACACTTCAAAACCCACCATGGGCTACTCATGTGCCCCCATTTCAAAATCACTCGGTGGGGAATCAATATCAAGTCCCCAAGATGAAATCCTATGTTCCTGCTCAAGGGACACAGAGGCACAACCTCATACCCACTACAGCACAGAGGAATGTCCTCACACATCAACCTCAATATCAAATGGACATGTTAATGCAACAAATGCAAACCCTTCAAACCCAAATGATGGATATGCAAAATCAGGGGCAAACTAAATCCTACACTGCAAAGGATTTATACCCATACCCCTTTGACCATTCTTTCCCCATGTATCCATTCCCAAATCACTTCTCGATACCGAAATTTGACAAATATAGGGGCAATACCAACCCTATTGAACATATCTGAGAGTTTTTTTCTAGTTGCGTTAAAGTCGCCCATGATGAGACATATTTAATGCGACTATTCCCACAAAGCTTGGTTGGACCAGCAATGGAATGGTTCTTGCATTCACCTCATGGCATTCAGTCTTGGGGTGAACTGGCTGTAAAGTTCATAGCTCACTGCCATCATAACATCAATCGCAAGGTCAGCATCAAGGACCTTTGTGATATCAAATAGAAGGATGGAGAGTCTTTTGTGAAGTTCCTACAGAGATGGAGGAATATGAAAAATCACATAATATATGATGTGCCCGAACAAGACCTAATAGTCATGTTTGTTGACAATCTAATTCCAGACATGTCATTCACAACAGAATTATAGCTAGCTTTGAACTTCACGCAACTCATTGAATGAGGAGTTCATTGTGAGTAGAACTTAGTCAAACGAGGAATCCTTGCAGATCCAACACAAATGAATACAAACAAAAATGTAATGGACAAGGCTAAGTGGTGGAACAAAAACAAAAATGTCACCAATGATGATGTCATTTATGTGAAGACAATCAACTATGTGCAACCCAAAGTGTCACTGCAAGGCACACCTGTGGCCAACCAACAACCCACAGGGCCCACTCAACAAGCATACACCCAAAACTGACCTCCCCCTGTCCAAGCGGCCGCTGTGTCAAACAGTCAACAACAAACTCAACACAGACCATGGTTTCAATTCCAGCAACGAGATTTCACACCATTAAGAGAGCTGATAGAATAAACTTTACGCAAGTTGATACAATCAAACACTATCACTCTCCCAAAAATCAGGGAATTTGAACAAGATGCAAACAAACCAAGGTGGTATAATGACAAATACTTCTACGAGTTTCATCGAGTGAAAGGGCACAAAACATCTAACTATTTCCGTTTGAAACATGCTATCCAAGATCTTATTGACACAGGGGCCATCGATGTGACAAACACCCAAACCAAAGGTGCAACTGATCACACTATCTTCAATGATACCTTTCATGATCACAACAAGGGAAAAGCCTCTGAGTCTGGTGGACAGATAAAATAAGTCAGCTATACATATGCCAACAGTGATAATGTTATTAATTGCCTCAATCCTTTAGATAGCCATGTGGCTACAATCACTATCAAGGACTAAGGTAATAAATGTGTTTTAACAACGCGTCGCGCCAGAGTCATCTTGCAAGGAGTACCATCCTCATCTACTGTATCTGCTAATCCTAATGCAGTTTACCCTCAGAACGAGAGCCAACAACCTGAACATCTCTAATACGGAGGATTTTAAAGTGTGAGTGTGTGTAGAAGAGCCATTAACTGTGAGAAATATGCATCTAGAAGTGAGCAAATGCTGTTATTCTACGAATTGAAACATGTTTTAAGCTATGAAAGATGAATTGCTGCTATTCTAAATGTGAAATGCAACTAGCTATGGAAGTAAAGAATGCAATTTAAGCTAAGAACTTGAAAATACTTCTAGTCTATGAAAGAGAATGCTTATAATCTTTGAAATGTATGCCTTTAAACTAGAATTGATTAGAAAATTGAAATTATAAAGCTCTAAAGCACAAATTGTTAGCTTCTACAAATAGATGATGAATTAAAGCTATACAATTATATTCAATTCCAATGAAAATTGCTAATTATTAAAGAAAGTACTCTAAAAGCATGAAAATCAAAGCTAAAATTGACTATAGTTATGATGCTC
>MU224772.1:1132230-1149793 GCA_018584345.1 Thuja plicata | reverse complement strand
CACGACCTGAGCTCTGGGCATGATGACTCTCGGCTGGGGACGACCCACAGGGAGAAGTGGGTGTGTGAGACAGAGGGCCCCAAAGGAACTGTAGGGCCGGCGAACCCTAAAATTGATGGGATGGGGGTGCTTTCCAATGGGAGCGACAACGGTGGTTTGGGGAAAAATAAACCAGCGGGAGATAGGGAATGGACGGGGCTCAAGCACCAAGATTGGGTCTGGGCTCCTAGGCACAACCATGGACCGCACATGCAGCGTGGGGACGGTGTAAACTGCCTCATTTCCCCAAACACCATGCATGCGGCTGTCGAGCTGAGCCCCGAGGCAGAGGAGGAGTTAGCCCACAATGTTTCCATTTTCTCCAATTTGGGGGTGATAGGACGCTTCCATGGGCACTGGCCAAGCTTACTAGATCTTCACTCTTGGATTTTGGACAATTGCGAGCCCATAATCGAGGGGGATATCCAAATCTATCCGGCAGCAAAGGGTTTCTTTATTGCTGTCTTTGAAAAGCCCCAGGATAGAAATAAGGTTCTATGTGAAAATTTCTAGGTTTGGGAGGAGAAGTTTTCACTAAGTTTAAAAGCTTGGCACCTTGCCTTTCACCCAACAATCGAGACCTTCAATACGATGCCTTTGTGGGTAAGGCTTCCTAATCTTCCCCTGCACCTTTGGTTTGAATCGTTGTTGGAAGAGGTTGGGAATTCTTTAGATGATTTTTTAATGGTGGATTTGGAGTCTTCCAATCTGCTTCACTCTACCTTTGCTCAAATCTTGGCAGAAATGGATGTCTCTACCGGCCTCCCAGAGGCAATTTTGATTAAAACTTCCAAAGGATTGTGGACACAACCTTTGGACTATGAGAATGTTCCCTTTAGATGCAGATGGTGCTTCCAAACTAGGCATCTGGCTGCACATTGCAATAGGGATAAGAGATCCAAGGCAACATCATGGTGGAAAGATGCCGCTAAACAACACTACACAGTAGAGAAGAAAGGGGAAGAACATAGGAGCTTCACACAGGTGGCTGCCATGCCAAAGACTCAGGTGCCTTTAGTGGCAGATCATGTGGAGACCCCATTGAAGGTAAGTAATGAGAAATCTACGTCAGCTGATCATTCACTGGGCACTTCCCATGAACATGGGATAGGTACTGGCACACCAGCAGGCATCAAGAAAATACGACCGTTGGTGAATAAGGGTTCAGGTTCGGAAGCTAGAGTAAGTGTGAATCGGGCAGAGAGACCCAGTGAAAAGGGGAGTGGGAGAACCCCAATGGTCACATCCTTAGAGGGGCTGAAAAAAGATTTTTTTGCTGAGGTTGGATGGTTTACGATGAAAGGGAAAAAAGATAGGAAACATAAGAACTTTGATATGGTTCTTCACTCCCATTCAAAAGGAGTGGCTGAATGTAAATCATAATTTGTAGGGTACAAATATTTTTGTCTTGCAGTCCTTTATGATGTTTTATTGGAACCTTGGGGAGGTGATACCCCTACTTGTTATGACCCTTGCATTGGGCCAAGCTTTGCCCATTTGACTCAATAAAACAACACCTATTACCGATAAAAAAAAACTATATACTAGAGCATATATAGTAGATATGTATGAACATAACTATATACTAGAGCATATATATACTAGAACATAATTGTATGAGCATATATATACTAGAGTATATATAAAACATAATTAATTTACTTTGAACCTAAAAATATTGTGGCATAAATCTTTCTTTGCCCAAGTTTGAAAATGGAAAAACTTGCTCGACAACATACAATGTGGAGGACATGGATGCCTGATATAAGAAATAATTTTTTTGCAAGTTACCATCAATGTTATATGTTTATTTTTTACTTACTTTCCAAATTGATGGCTAGATTCAGAGTGTCCCTATCATCTTTCGTACATGTATACATTAGCTAAATGCAAATGAGGATGGATAATAAAGACATCTAATACATATTGCTGGATAGTATGCATAAATGCAATATGTTTGATTATGTGCCACTGTTGTATGACTGTTTCTTTAATATCAATCCTCATTTGCATGTAGTTGATAATTGCATTTAACAGGTGGTGTAGATGATGTCCTTCACACAACTCATGATGAACATGGAGGATGAGGTTCAAGTAAGCCATGTATCTTCTTCCTCCAAGAAGGTTATGTGGACAAGAGAAATGGAACGAAAGTTCTTAGACTTGATCCATGAGCAAGTTCAGCTAGAAAGGAAAGGCAAAGGGGCTTCAAAAAAGAAGTGTGGACCGCCATTGAGAGGAGGTTCAATGCTAAGATGAACCTCAATCTGTCAAAGGAAAATTTCAAGAACAAGTTGAAAGGATGGAAGCAAGGTTTTAGAGTTATGAGAGAGTTGAGGAGTATGAGTGGTTTTGCATGGAATGAGAGTACTCAATGTGTGGATGCGGATGCTGACGAGAGGGTTTGGCATGAGCTTTTGAAGGTAACATGCTCTTTTGAATCTAGTGATCTAAGCAATATTTCCTTCTTATTAAGTTACTAATTAAAGACAGAGATCTAATTCATTCATTATGGCAACATGTAGAGAAAATAATTTAAAAATGCCAAAGTATATAAGAGACAACCCTTCCAGTACTACAATGACCTAGCCTTAATTATGGGTAATGACATAGCTGAAGGTACCGCAGCTACAACGTCTCAAGAGACAAAAGAAGGGTGCTATATGGATGAGGTCCTTGACTTGGATTGTGATGAGGAAATCCCTATTGGTACACCTCTTGAGACTACAACTGATTTGGACGATGAATTTTATCATTCCAATCAATCTAGCGCAAGCAGTAGGCCAAATCCTTCAACTCTGTCATCAAGGAGGGGAAGGAGGAAGAAGGAAAGTATGGCTGGTTTGTTGGATGTGATTTTTGAAACTATAAAAAACTACAAGAGGACCTTCATTTGCCTCACGTTATCAAAGTGGATAAATTTTATTCAGATGTTGTCTTGGATAGTGTGTATGAAACCCTCAAAGGCATCCCTAATTTGAGTCGAGGCACTATGTTGAAGGCATATGACACCTTTATGGTTGAAACTGAAAGAGCCAAAGGGTTCTTGAGAATGAATGAAGAGGAGAGAGTGGAGTACATTGCAATGAAGTTTGGAGATCTCTAGTTTCTTTTGTTTTAGCTTAATTCTTGTTACTTAAACATTCGCAAGGTTAGCCAAGATACTTGTTAAGTTGGAAAGATTAGCCAAGATACTTGTTATATCAGCAACATATAGTTGATATCGGTGTGACATTGTTTTTTTTATACCAAATTTACATATAGTGTTCTAATGCTAGAACTCAAATCACGTGTTTTGATTGTTCACGTATGGATGCTCTCTATGGCTTCTCTCTGCCCAAATCAACATTGCTCTTGTATATATGGTTTCTCTAGTATATATGATTGCTCTAGTATACATGGTTTCTCTTGTTCACATATGAAAACTCTAGTATATATGGCTTCTCTTGTTCACATATGGTTTCTCTACTATATATGGTTGCTCTTGTTCACATATGGCTGCTCTACTATATATGGCTACTCTTGTTTGCATATGGCTACTCTACTATATATGCTCTAGTATATATTTATTCTCTCTTCCAAAATCATCATTCATGATAAACTCACTACTCTAGCTTGTACTACTTTTGTTGATTGCTCGAGCACCTACTTTTTTGCTTGGCATCATATATACATGCAATCATGATGATATTGTTTTTATCGTTATTTCATGCATTATAGATTGCATTCATGATTTACTTAAATGGATATAGTTGTTACTCTTTCTTGTACATTTTTTGTAGATTGCTCTAACACCTACTTTTTTTTCTTGGCATCATATTACAGTTATAGTCAAAGAATGTGTTGTAATGGGAAAGCATGTAATATATCTATACCTAATGATTGTAGATTCTTTTTTTTGATCGGTAACATTTTGTATTTTCATTGATAATAAAAAGAGGATTACATCAGTATGCCACTTCCAAGTTGGCTATCATATTACAAACATTTTTCATCCCTACCCCACACCCCTATATGGACGTAAAAATATGTAAAGGGCATTAACACTCAACAAAAAACAAAAAGATCGTCCAGCACACAAGATCACCAAAAAAAAATATGACTGCCCCAGAAATGGCCCCATCCACCTGTAGCAGCCCTTTGTGCTTAATCTTTGAACCACTTAGCTGCCTCCTCCCTCCAGAAGTTGGGGATGGTTCGGTCATCCTGAACCGACCATGGCTTGCCCTTCGAGCTGGCCTCTGGTGACTCATGCTACCCTTCTCACTTATGCCCACCTCTTTTTGCTCCCTCCTCTCGATCTGGTGGCATAGCTGTTGCCCTGGTGCTAACACACTCTTTCAGGGCGTCGACTTCATAAAACCCCTCTTTTCCACCTCCTTCACCCAGATATGTTCCTGCAAGAGCGTTATAATATTTTTCCATCCTTTATTTGCCTTCGGTATATGCACTCCTTGCGGGTTCACCGGAGACCAGACTGTCAGAGGTTGGACTGATGTATCTCCTCCCCCAATTAGCCTCCATGGCTCTTTTCCCATCTCCAACCCTTCCCCCAACACTGCTCTATCCACAATTTCCTCAAAGCCTAGCAGACATTGCGGGTCAACACTTGAAGCCACCACTCTTCTGACTTCCTCTTTGGTTTCTCCCACTGATAATGCCAGTGCCACAAAGAGTGAAGCTACATCTAATTGGAGCATCTCCTCCAGTAGGAGTCTAGATACTCCACTCTAAGCATTTTCTGTATGCCGTCCATGAAATTTGCATCTTCAAACATAAAAATGTTTCTCAGACGCCTCACTGTGATCTTCCCCTCATACGATTGCGACTGGCTGTCTGATTCAAGCGCAAAATTTGCCTCCATCTCCTCCTTGTTGAAAACCTTGTGAATTGATTGCTCTTTTCTGCTTTGATATCCTACCCTTCAAACAATCTAGAAGGGTGTTCTTTGCGGGGTGCCAATAAATCGTTGCACTTGTTGTCACGTGCCAAGCCATGAACTATCTTGAGTGTTGTTGAGTTTAATTGCTACTCCTTCATTAGTCGGTTAATATGTTTTAATTGGGGTGTGCATAATGTATCCCTCTTTTTATTTCATGTCAAGACCTCTAAGGTCTTCATAAATTTCATATTGAGGCCCTTGTGCAGCATTCGCACCCATATTGGCCAACTTCTATGCCACTTTATTAACCTCTCTGTAGAGGTGGGAAACCTTAAAGTCCTCATACTCCTGTAAAAGGCACCTGATTTGCATGATGTGTTTGTCGAGATGCTATGCTACCAGTTTTCCTCTTGATATCCCATTAGTGATTATCTCTGAGTCCCTTTCAAGGTGCACTCTACGTATTCCCAATTTAGCTCCTAATACTAAAGTCTCTTTGGCTGCAACACATTCGGCCACATTATTCGTACCATCCTTCATTTGTTTGGTCACAAAAGCAAGGATGTTTCCTTGATGATCTCTTGCTATACAACCACATCCAAATACCCTCGGGTTTCCCTGAGCTGCTCCATCAAAGTTAATTTTCACCCATCCTTCCTTTGGTTGTTGCCAAGATTTATCTTTTCTTTTCTGCTTAGGATTAAACCTTGAAGACCCATGATTGTAGATTTTTTTTATTGGCATTATTTTGTTCCATTTTATATGTCTATACCTCTTGACTTGGTTAGCCCTATTGCATTAGAAAATATAAATGGAATACACCAAGGACTACCACACGATGAAGACCAATTATAATGATAAATTATGTTTTTATATTGTAAAGTATCAGAACTGTACATTTTGAATTCTTCAAAACTATTCCAATAGTACTCATATGGCCACTCTACCCAGATTTTGTGTTTTTCATATTAGTTTTTACTGCTATTTCAATTATTATAGATCCGAACTATTATAATAAATATAGTTAATTTACAATTTTGTTTCCATATATAGAGTAGATGTAGTTTTTGAAATTACTATCCCAGTTCAAAAACAAATTTTGTGTATTTCATATATAAAGGCTTAACTTTGTGTAGCAATTTACAAAAACTACAAGCTGGAGTAGTTTTTGAAAATAGTACGAGCCAGCTTGTACATATTTTGTACATTTCTCCAACACCTACTTTTTTCTTGGCATCATATATACATGTGTTCATGAAGAATTCAAACTGGACAGTTATGAGACTACACATATGTTATTCATGATTTTAACTTACAATCCATATTTATGATGACTACACATATTTCTGATGTTGCTCCTTGGTGCATTACATTTATTATGGGAACTTTGTTGGCCGATATGTTATGAGTAAGATACAAGAAGGTTCAATTGGATATTGGCTTGTGTTTATTTTCACTTACGGTGTGTTTTCACACCACCATTTTGTTATTGGATTTTGTTCTTCCACATCTTCTATCTCTTGGTATAGAGGTTACATTGTATTTTATGGCTAATAACATGCATTGCACTACTTCATTTTGGATCATCCTTTTGCACTACTTCATTTACACTAAGTTATTTTTTAATGGTCCATATTTGTTCTACTTATTGCAAAAGTATATTCAACATTGGTGTGCTAATTTGCAGTTAACTAGTAAATGTTCTACTATTTCTGCTACTTCTTTGCGCATTTGACATATGTGGGGTCCCATTATTCAATGTTTTGAAGTCTTTCTTGTATTACTCTATTTTTGTGTAATATTTTCCAAGGTGGATTCAATGTTTTATGCTTTCACTGAATTGAACAAGAATATGCTAGATTTTATAGCCCAAAACTAATAACTCATAGAGCCCAAAATGGTGCGAAATGTAAGAAAGATGGACAATTTTATTAGCATTATGAAGAAGTGCAAAATCTTGGGGAAGATAAGGTCATATAGCTTCCTGAGTTCCAATTGCAGGGATGACATTTCAATTTGTGAATCTCTAGAAAACTTTGCCTCAAGACTTGTGCTGCTATCATGAGGGATGAAGCCCCCAAGGGCTCTAAATTTGTGTACATTGGAAAGCCCAAGAGAATATATTTTATCGGTGCCCATTATCTTAGCCACCCATTGTTGAGGGCCCTTGATCAAAGATGTGAGGGGGATAATGAGGAGGCTTTTGTAGTGTGTTGTGAGGTGTTCATGTTTGAATACTTGGTATTGATGTTGGATAATGCAAACCCATAAGCTATTCATAGTGATTCTTTAGAAGAGCTTGTAGAGTTCTATGTCTGCACTTAGGCTTCATATTTTCCATTAAAAATTATGGGTGTTCATAGTTTTTTACTTGAAACATATTTACGGTCTTGTGATTAAATCTATGTGGCTGAGAAGCCCATAGAATGTAACATAGATCAAAATTTGATTTTCTCTTGTACAAACTCTATAGATATAACTTCCCATTATGAGAATATCTAGATTTGGGTATTGGTTCTTCTATGGCTTGCAACATCAATTGTCTTGATGAAGCTCAAACAAAAGAATTGGTAATTTCTTCCTGAATTGTAATTATTATCTTTGTAATTGAATGAAATGTTTGTGAAAAGTGAGAGTTGTGTTTTGAATTTGGTATGAAGTATATTTGATTCAAAGTAATTTCATTTAATATTTGAATAATGTGTCAACTGTTTATATGAGGCTTAGATGCTTTCATGCCAGAGATTGGAAATCTAGCATATTTTTAGTTTTCTATGCTTTCACTGTATGACAAGAATATGCTCAATTTCCCTCGATTCAAGTACTATCTACATCATCATCATCTTTCTCACTCTGCAACTTGATTGAAGTACTGATTTCATAGAGTGAGAAAGATGGTGATGATGCAGGTAGTACTTGAATCAAGGGAAATCAAAGGCGTAGATCAAAAATCACTATCCTTCCTGGCCTGAAAAGGGTATAGTAGAGTAGACTCATCTTTCCTGGGCACTCCCAATTTTTTGAAGGGGAGAAGAAGTAATGAGAGGAATTGTAAGGATGATGGAGAAAATTAATGCTCGCTCCACCCCCACAACAAAAATATTAAATAATAAATTATACATTGATAATAAAAATGAAAATAAAAGTAGTAGGCTTGTTGAACCTTGTCTCACTTACATTCTTGCGAGTAACAACTTCCAAGTCATTGTTGACTCATCAATTATTTTTGTGATATTAGTTTGTTAAGTGCCACTCACACAAGGCAATTTGTTATATCATCAAATACGAAGCATTTTTTGTACTGTGATTCACAATAGTCATGTCACAATCTGATTTGAAATTATGTCTACATTAGTATGTTGCTTTTTATTACAATTATAATTAGTATGAATGAACAAAATAATCAACTAAACAAAATGATATGTTGGAATGACAGTGCAATATTCGTTGAAATAGCGTCAATGACTTCGCTCAATGTGCCTATGTGTCAATGTGGTGCTGGTCACTACGCGTTGAAGACCTCACACAC
This sequence comes from Thuja plicata, assembly GCA_018584345.1. Taxonomy (NCBI): domain Eukaryota; kingdom Viridiplantae; phylum Streptophyta; class Pinopsida; order Cupressales; family Cupressaceae; genus Thuja; species Thuja plicata. Next base: position 1,141,343 of record MU224772.1, on the reverse strand, counting down.
AACAAGCAATCTTGGGCGTCAATCTTGGGGTTTCCCAAATAGGAAAAAGGTTGTTAATGGAAATATATTTTATATTTAAAAATAATGTAACAACTAACCATTTTAGGAAGAACTAATGTAGATTTGGTATTGCAGGGAAATAGTGGATGTCAATACTTTTGGTAGGTCGATGAAACCCCATCTACATCTACACCCAATGTAGGAAATGAGTGCAACTTGTCCAAGGCTTGAGAGGTAACTAGTGCCACTAAGATTGCTTTAATGGCGAGAGCAGAAATCATATTTTTGTTATGCCTTCTTTGTGTTGTAATCGCACTACTTTGTTAGGATCATATGTGTAAATGTGGTTAACAGAGGGCTATTCTGGATACATATTTTTTTTTAGAATTTCATGTAGATACGTTGGACATATTTTGGTAAACTCGTGATTTTTTTGTTGCTTATGACTTGTTTATGATTTTCTATATAAAATCAAACAAAATTAAAAATTGCCCTTATTAAAAAAAATTGAAAAAAAATAAAAAAATTATTACATTTTTAAAAAATAAAATTATTTATGATTTTCTATATAAAACTAAATAAAATAAAAATGAATTATTAAATTAAAAAATATTAAAATAATTTAAAAAAAAATCATACTCAAATTCCAATTCCAGTTTCAAAATGTGGAACTAAACAGAGGAAATGCATATTCTTGCTCATATTTCGAGTCAACCAAATGGTCCAAACTATATTCCAGAAATGAAAAATTAGAATATCAAATCCATGATTTGACCATTTCCAGCATTTGATCAAATTTGACATTTCCTAATTCCCGCAACCAAACAGGGCCTTAAAGCAGCATCTATGCACTCCGAGCTTTATCGAATGCGCTCAAGTTTTAAGGAATGGACGTTTAAAGGACAAGTAACTTAAGTGTTCCTATGTAAAATTTAAAGTGTGATAAAAGGATAATTCATAATCTTTTTCTATTTTATTGGAGCGACTATCATTTAGAAATTAAAAATAAAGCCGGGGTCTCTTGGATGGGGGCTTTTTAAAAATAGAGTTGTGTCCGCTGAGATTTTCTAAAAAAATTTAAAGGCGAGTGGTCTCATGAATTTTATAGTGTGTTTCAGGTTAGAAGTTTCAACTCCTAAATTTAAGGATTTTTTTTTTCTATTTTTAATTTTTTTAGTGGGATTTATTTGATTTTGGTGAGAATAAAATGTGCAGATTTTTGACACGCGGTATAAATTTTTCCTAAGTTGGTGGGGCAATTTCCAGTCACACCCCATTTTCACCCACTCAAATTTAGAGGCCTAAATAAGAGGGGCACCTATTTTGCAAGAAAATATTCCAAATAATTTTGTAGCCTTCGAAAAAAATTCCTATGGGACCTCATATACCTAGAAAATATATATGTAGCCCCCCGATGGGACCCCTACCTAAGCTGTGGGAAAAGAGGGGGGCTGGAAATAAGCAGTAGTTGCGTATTGCAAAAAACATGATGTGGCTCCCCAAATATGTTTCCCTCCTTTTTTAAGATTTTATTTCTATTTTTTCCTATGTGCAAATTATTATTAAATTAATTAATCCAAATTTCAAGTTTTTCGCTTTAAAATAAGCAGCAAAATACATATTCATGGCGTCACCAGCTCCACAAATATTTCCTAAAAAAGTTGAGCAGCCACTGCTAGCCAAAATAAGCTAAGCAGTGGCATGTGAACATGCCCTAAGCTATGAAAAAAGGGGGGCTGAAAATAAGTAGCAATTGCTTATTGGAAAAATGACAGATGTCTTCATCATTTTTTCCTTTGCTTTTTATTTGCCTAAATTTTCTCTTTCAAAATATTTTTGCAACAAAAATTATTCAAAATTTCATTTAAAAGTAATGCTTAAAAATAAGCAGCAATTTTTTTTCATGGGGCCACCAGCTCCACAAATTGCTGCTAAAAATGTTGAGCAGTTGCTACTAGCCAAAATAAGATTAGTAGTTGCATGGCGACCTGCCCTAAGTTTCACAAGTTACATCATTCAAAAAGTTTGGTAGAAAAATGGAAGAAGTATTTTATTTTCAATGTTTATGGTTTACATTTTGTTCAGTTTTTGGATCAATATTTCAGATCATATTTTTTGGGTTTATATTGTGTTTAGTTTTTGGATCAATATTTCAGATCACATTTTATGATCTATCATCAAGACAAAATAAAAGCACAATCATAAAGTTCAAGAAGATGGATAACATAGTGAAATGTTGATCCAAAAGCTAAACACAATCTAAACCAAAAACATAAAAAATAGCTATTATGGATTGTGGAAAATAAATTTTCTTTAAAAATATTTTGCTATTTTGTAGATTTGAAAAATGTTTTTCACAGGGTCCTTAGAGATAAGTTTTGGCACAAGTTGGAGGAATTTGGGGTCCCTATACATCTTAGAAAAGAGATTCATAGGCATCTCTAAAAGTTTTAGAAGTGAAATAGGTGTCAAGCAAGGGTGTTCATTGTCACCTACCCTTTTTGGTTTATATATTGAAAATATTGAAGAGTGGTTAAACATACATGGAGGTGATGGTGTTCATTTGGGTGAGTTTGTTATAAGACTTCTTTTGTGTGCATGTGACATTATTCTAATATCTAATTATATTCTTGGCTTACAAGAACACTTACTTTCCCTTGAGCAATTTTTTAGTTTGGTGAGGATGCAAGTCAATATAAGCAAGATGAAAGTGATGGTCTTCTTGAATAAAAGAAAACATAACCAACATAAGTTTTACTTTGAAGGTAGTGCTCTAAAAGAAGTCACTGATTAAAAATACCTCAGAATTGACTTCATTAAAAATTTAACTTGGGAAGGGTGCAAAAAGAAGTGAACTTTAGGAGTTTGGAAAGCATTTTATGTTTTTCAAAGTATATGTAGAAAAGAAGAGATATGGAATAGGAAAAGTACCCAAACACTTTTTGTGCTTTTAGTGCTTCTGGTTGTTCTCTATGGTTGTGAAATGTGGGTTAGTAGTACTTATGATCTACAATGGAAGGAAACTTAAAATCCAAAAATACTTAATTACAAACAAGTTCAAAATTTAAAGTTTGGTCCCTTATAATATCATGTTAAGTGATGTGGGGGTTTCCCCTATTAAATTAATTTCCATGGTGAGGCTCATGAGATTTTTAAAATTAATTGAGTAAATGAATGAGGTTAGATTGCCTAAAGTTGTCTTCAATGACATTTTGTGCAAAAGGAAAAAGACTTGGATGTGTCAAATATAAATTGGTTTAGTATATGGGGTATTTACTTGAATACAAGCCCCATAAATAGTAAAGAGATAACGAATTTTGTTATGGATAAGTATCACAAGCATCCTTAGGATAATGACCTAACGATAAAGAAAGAGTATTATATTGAAGAATTTAATCCTATTCATAATCATCATCAAAAAGTGTACATAAGGGGTCAATATCTCTTGGAGAGCCAAAATTCTTACTGCTCAATTAAGGACCAACTCTCATCAACTTCATTGTCAAACTAAGCATTGGAAAGACCAAAATAAGTGTGAAAAGAAAGAATGTGTATTTTTGAACTTTTGGAAAAGTGAAAACATAAAATTTTTATTATAGAGTTTGATCCCTTCAAGGACAGTAGATACAACTATGTTAATATCTTGACAGTTAAATCTTGGGTTGATTTATTCAACGAGGGGTAGTTGAGTATTTGGGGGCACTCATTATCAAGTTGCACAAGAAAAGGGTTGAAATGCAAAAATCAATGTGTGAATCAGTTTATCCCATAAGCTATCTTTAGCCTCGTGGATGTTAAAATTCATTTCTTTCTTTCTTTTTCAAATGTGCTTGAAGTTTTTGGATTGTTTCATATTGGAAACTTGCAAAAGTTTCAGGAGTTCCTTTTATTTGATGTTTGAATCAATCAATCAAGTAAATATTTTTAATGGAATAGGAATCATGGTGTGTAATAGGTACATACAAGAGGTCAATCAAGAAAAAATTTAGTTAGTGATGGGTTATTTAGAAAATGATGCAGGAACATCTTGGGATCTTTTCAATCTTGCATCCATCAAAAACATTTACATTTTTTTTTCTATTCCCTGTCTCGAATTTATTTGTTCCTTGTCAAGGTCAAGTTCCACATATCCTGAGCTAGTGTGGTTGTAATATGTTGTTCCCGAGGTCATCTAGAATCTTTTCCCATGACCGCAACTCATTTGGTGTTATCGCGCCCAAGTTATGTTGGATTCATTGGCAGTGTTTAGAATGTGTTCCTCATGTTTCTGAACCGGTTAGTGTCTACGACAGTGGTTGAATTTCCTTTATTAGTGATGTTTATGGATCATTTTCGTAGGTTTCCATGTGTTTGGCCGACCTTTTTGTATGATCGTTCCTTGTGATCTAGTCATTTAATGAATATCCTCTGATCTTAGGCTGACTGGGAAGTTAGTTAGTAACACATTTTTTTCTTCTTTGAAAATGTAATCTTAAGGCAAAATTGTTGGTCGTGGTCTTGTATTTAGGTTGGATCTTGGTACTTATTTATGGAGGATGATAATTAGAGCAAGAATTTATTAGGGATAATCTGTATTTTTGCAACAAGTCCCTAGCTTTTGTTGGGCATGTTAGATTCTTGTTGCAAATCAATGTAATTGATTTATCTGTTGATGATAAGTCTGCATTGGTGTTCCATACTCTAGATCTGAGAGTTTTCTTCTTAAAATCTTTGGTTTTTTCTATGTAACTCTTGCTGCAAGGTTGGAAAGTTCAATTTCCTTAGACCCTTCTACCTTTTTTGCATCAGGTGGTATGAGAGTGAAGGTTTTCAATTATGGTGAACAATTTGAATCTCCTAAGCATGCGGTTCTTGATTTGGTTTGTCACGAGGTAGAAAAGTATAGATATGGCCTACAGTTGTAGATGAATTTGTTTGAGATGGCTAAGAGGAATGCTAGAGTTGGAAGAGGTGCAAACCTTAATGTTGTAGAAATGTTGAGACAAATTGTTGCTAGATTGGATGCGATGGAAACAACCTAGAGAAGAGGTCGACACATTGAAGAAATAAGTTAGAAGGGTCCAAGGAAATTGAAATTTCCAACCTTGCAACAAGAGTTACACAACAAAAACCAAAGATTTCAAGAAGAAAACACTCATATCTAGAGTATGGAACACCAGTGCAGACTTATCATCAACTGGTAAATCAATTACATTGATCTGCAACAAGAATATAACATGCCCAAAAAAGCTAGGGACTTATTGCAAAAATACAGATTATACCAAATTAATTCTTACTCTAATGATCATCCTCCATAAACAAGTACCAAGATCCAATATAAATACAAGACCATGACCAACAAGTCGACCTTAAGATTATATTTTCCAAGAAGAACAAAACATGTTACTAACTAGCTTCCCAATCGACCTTAGATAAAAATACCTTCATCCAATGGCTAGATCACAAGGAAAAATCATACAAACATGTTGACCAAATATGTATCAACCTAGGAAAATGAGCCATTAACAACAGAAACAAAGGAAATCCAACCGCTGACCTAGACACTGACCGGTTCAGGAACATGAAGAACATATTCTAAACATTGCCAATGAATACAACATAACTTGGGCGCGATAACACCAAATGAGCTGCAGTCATGGGAAAAGATTCCAAATGACCTCAAGAACAACATATTATGAAAGAACCAACTCAGGATGCGTGGAACTTGACAGTGACAAGGAACAAAGAAACTGGAGACCAGGAATAGAAAAAAATGCAAATGTTTTTTTGTTGATGCAAGATTGCAATGATCCCAAGATGCTCCCACATCAGATACCCGAGGTTATTTGAAAAGTGAGCCTCTCACTTTGCTAGGATGAAGGAAAAAATAATCATTTTAACTCCATCTGAGAAATCCATGAAGAATCCTCAACTAGCCTATTCTTCCACTTAACAAGATATTCCTCATACTATTTACCTCTAGTGCTTTGACCATTCTGGTATCTAAGATCTGCTCAATCTCTTCCTTCTACTTCTTAGGATAGTGAAATTCCCTCTCTAAGCCATCTCCCTCACTTCTATCTAATTCATAATACTCATACAATTCTACTAAGTTGAATATACTTGATAGGCCCATGTCCTCTGGTAACTCAGCTTCATAAGCATCCCTTGAATCAAACTTCCTCAAGATCTTACAAGGACCAAACTTCCTCATCTTCAACTTATTATAACTACTAACTGGAAATCTACCCTTTATCAGTAAAACCACCACTTCATCACCAAATTCAAACTCCTTATATCTCCTCTTCCTATCAGCTCTCTTCTTATACTTGTCATTCATACCCTCCACATGTTTCCTAACTTGTTCACGCAAATCCTTCATATGATCGGTAAATTGTTTAGCTTCAACACTCCTCTTTTCCTCAACATTGATATCCCTCAACTCTACAACTCCCTTAGGGTGTAAACCATAAACAATCTCAAATGGTGTTCTCCTAGTACTCCTATTCACTGAACTATTATAAGAAAACTCATCTTGTGCTAAAACCAAATCCCAATGACCTACCTTCTCACCAACCAAGCATCTCAATAAATTACCCAAATGTCTATTAACAACTTTAGTTTGTCCATCATTTTGTGGGTGAAATGTAGAACTAAACTTCAATTCAGTATTCAACTTCCCCCAAAGTGTCTTGTAGAAATACGCAAGTTACTTAGAATCCCTATCTGAAATAATACTCTTGGGAAACCCATGCAATCTAACAATCTCTTTGAAAAACAAATCAGTTATATGCACTACATATGGTGTCTTCTTACATGGAATCAAATGAGCCATGCTAATCTCCTCCCAAGGTTTCTCTGGCACAGTTAATGGAATATACAAACCACTATTCTAACTAGTCCCTTTAGCCACTTGACAAATCCTACACTTCTGAATGAAATTCCTCACATCCATATGAATCTACAGCCAGAAATACTACTCTTTGACAATTGTCATTATCTTATCAATCCCAAAGTGTCCATCAAGTCCTCCATAATGCTTCTCCTTAATCAAAATTTCCCTCATAGATCCTCGTGGTATACACAACTGAACTCCTTTGAACAAAAAACCATCATGTATGAAATAATCCAACCAAGAATTCCTATCAATAACCAAAGATTTCTTACAAGCCTTCCAAGGTTCAACAAAATCAAGATCATCCTCATACAAAGTCTTCAATTCATCAAACCCAAGCAATGTCACCTTCATCTCTTTCATAAGATTCCTTATTCTACCTAAAGCATCAACAACTCTGTTAGACTTACCAATCCCATGCTTCAACACAAATGAATAACTTTGAATTAATTCAACCATCTCATATGTCTCTAATTAAACTTACCCTGACTATAAAAATACTATAAAGCTTGATAATCGGTATACAACACAAACTCCTTAGGCAACAAGTAATGTCTCTACTTCTTCAAAGCTTGAACAATAGAATAGAAATCTTGATCATACATAGAATAATTTCTCCTAGCATCATTCAACTTTTCACTAAAGTAAGCAACCGGTCTACCTTCTTGACTCAATATCGCTTAGATTGCATTACCACTAACATCACAATCAACTTGAAAAACTTTATTGAAATCAGGTAGTGCTAACGCAAGTTGTTTAGTTACCTTTTGATTCAAAAAATCAAAGATTTTTTGTGCTCCATGTGTCCATTTGAATTCTCATTTATCTCCTCTCATTGTCTCAGTCATATCATTGCAAACTAAACTAAAATTCCTAATGATCTTTCTATAAAAACTTGCCAAGCCATGAAATGATCTCACCTCACTAACCTTCTCAGGTTCAGTCCATTCAATAATAGCTCTAACCTTCTTAGGGTCCATCTTCAAACCTTCAACATAAATCACAAATCCAAGGTATACAAGTTAATTATTCATGAAAGTACACTTCTTCAAGTTTATCAACATATTTTCCTCTCTTAACCTCTACAATAGTTTTGTTACATGTAACTGTTTAGGCTTAGAATTGTCACCATAAATCAAGCATTAAGGCTTCATGGCAATTCTATCTGACAATGGAAACTTCCTCTAGATGTGGGTGAACTATGGATGAGGAAGAGTCTCCGGATTCTAGGCCAGTTCCTATTGAGTTTGGGTATCAATTTTCTACTATCTTCTCCTGATTTGAAACTTGATGGGGAAAAGGGAAAAAGGATTAAAACTGAAAGTGAAAATGGGGTGATACACCAAAAATTGCTTAAGATCTAACATGATCTTCAAACCGGCATTCACAATGACAAGATCACTGAGATTCATTTATCATTCTTTATTCAACATAAAGGTTGACTAGCATTCAACTATTAGGGTTTAAACCACAAACAGTAAAAACTGGCAACAAACTTACATATTCTACAAAAAAGGCCTAATTTTTGGTAACATAGGGAAGGAATCTGAAAACAATTCACTTTACCAGATCATTCAAAATATGAAACACTTAATACATAAAAAAAGAATAGGAATGGATTTGACACTCAGAAAAATAATGTAATCAGAAGCCTGCTCTATTATCCTTCAAAACCTGTAAGATGGTTAAAAAAACATGTAAAAAAGGTCTATAGGAACCAATGGTTCACTAAAAGAACCCTCTCTCCTGATTCTAAACCTAATGAATACAAAATGCATAAAAAAGGTCTACAGGAACAAACAGTTCACTAAAAGCACCTCTTTTCTAAATTCTCAACCCCTAGCTATGAAAATGAAGCTCAGTCATATAGCCCTCAAGGCTAATCTCAAAAAATGAGATCTCCCTCCAAAATCTCCTCAAAGATAGATGGATCATCCTAAATCAAAGGCCCAAAATGATGCCTAAAAATTAGCCTCCCAAAATTTTAGCTCAATCCCTAGTTTTAAGGCATAATTGACGCCAAAAATTAAGCCCTTGCGGCTAATTTCAAAAATGAAACTCACCTCTCCACAATTGGTAACTCCTAATGTTGATATATCTTTTGATTTCTATACTTTTACAATATATATCAACATGTTACAAAGAATATAAAATATTTAAAATATATCAAAGAATATATATTTAAAATATCTAAACTATATTCTTTGATAACCTAAGATGCAAAAATCCAACCTACAAC
>MU224772.1:1097551-1125067 GCA_018584345.1 Thuja plicata | reverse complement strand
CTTCATATGCACATGACTCACATCTGATATCTTTTTGTACATTAATGTTGAAATCTGCATTTGAACATTTCTTTCTTTCCTGCACATTGAACATCTAGCATTCTTTCATTCTTTAATAATGCATATTGTGAAGTTCGAGCATGGGCTCATGACACTCACTGCATCTTTGAAATATAGCACAAGATTTCATAAAGATATGTTTGTTTGATGTTATTATTCCATCAATGCAAATGCATATCTTTCTATCACATTGATATCATCATTAAATATGTAGTTCAGGGAGTTAGATTGATGCATGGTGTCTTTTAGGCTTTTATGTATTGCTTAGATCCAATTGGATCTAATATCTCTTTCACACCATGATGCAAGATACAGGAGCACAGAAGACCTAGAGTGCAAGACAATTAGAGACAAGACCTGGGATATGAAGACTTTAGATGATGCAGATAAACAACTCCAGAAACTAGAAGACCTCTTAAAGGAAATACATAGACCCTAGACTTCATAATGCTTCTCTTTTACTTTATTTTCTACATATGTCCTCTCAGTTTTAGTATGCAATATGTGACCTTGAAGGAACACTTGTCTAATACATTCAGTATGAATGCACAATGTAATGATTATTTATGAATTTGAAAGTTTGAAACTGATCAATACTTAGAGTACAATTGCAAATTTGGTAATATGAATGTGATGGCAATGTATGCATCTTTACTGGCTGAATAGGAATGTTAAAAAGATGTTTCTTTATGCAAATTTTCTTGATATCCTGCATGTGAAAAATTTGGTTAACAGTAACATCTATTCTTATTTTGTCTTACTGAAAATCAAAATGTCATCTAAATAAACTATGACAAACTTACCCGATAATTATTTCAACACTTCATTCATCATCCTCATGAAAGTACTTGGTGTATTAGACAAACCAAGAGGCATTACCAACCATTCATAAAAACCTTCATTAGTATTAAATGCAGTCTTCCATTCATCAGCTTCTCTTATTCTAATATAATGATAACCACTCTTCAAATCAATCTTTGTGAAATACCTATCCCCACTCAAGAAATCTATTATATCATACATCCTAGGTAAAGGATACTGGTACTTGATTGTAATCTTGTTTATTTCTCTATAATCAGTACACATTCTCCATTATCCATGTTTCTTAGGTGCCAATACTGTAGGTAATGCACAAGGAATCAAGCTTTCTCTCACCAATCCTTTCTTCAACAACTCATGCTCTTGTGTATTCAACTCTTCATTCTCTACTAGTGTCATCATGTGAGCTTCTTTGTTAGGAAAACTAGATCCAGGAATTAGATCCATACAATTATTAATACTCCTAACCAGTGGCAACCCATTCGATACATTATCTGAAATCACATCAACATACTCATCCAACATGTCTTTAATCTCTATAGGGCATTCATATTCAAGATCTATATCAATAGTATTCTTAGGAACTATAGCGAAGCAAAATTTATCATGCCTCATCCCTTCTAGGAAATTTCTACCATCAACCATGCAAACTCTAGCACTAGTGCACACTTCTCCCTTAAAAGGTTCACCCAAGGGAAATAATCTTTGTTTCATACCATTAGCCACAAAAGTATAGAAATTTCTTCTAACATCATGCATAGCTTATTTATTATACTGCCAAGGTCTACCCAACAAAACATGACATACATCCATAGACATTATATCACATAATACTTCATCATGATACTTCCGTATCTTGAACTCAGCCGGACATTGTTCACTTACTAGCACATTTTGGTCATCTTTAATCCAAGCAATCTCATAGGGTTTAGGGTGCTTCAACCTTTGCAACTACAACTTATCTACCATTTATTTAGATGCAAAATTTTTAGAACTACCACCATCAACAATAAGTTTACATACCTTATTACCAACAAGACATTTGGTTCTAAACAGGTTCTTCCTTTGCCAATGATCCTCCATCTTTTCATCATGGTAAAAGGTTCTTCTCATGATCAATGTCTCTCTCTTTGCAGCCTGATTATGGTTAACTGATTTAAAAGATCCCTCTTCTTCCACAAGAGCTATCCTTCTACTCCTTTCAGCCCTCTTTCTAGATCCACCTTGTTTGAATTCAAAGGCCCTATGTCCTTCACCACCACACTTGAAACAAGTTCCCTTAAACACTCTTTTATCATCCCTTCTGTAGCCTTCATTCCTATATCCACCTCTATAAGAATTCTATTTAGGAGTCTTCTCTTCTATCTTTCCTTTATCAGATTCACCAATCGGTCGACCACCTTAGCCTCTTTGAAATTTCCCACCTCTAGCTCTTTGTTTTTGTTCATGTTTCCTATTCAACTTGTCTTAATCTTTTAGGGCATACTGATAAGCATCTTCTACATTCCCAATCTTGATCATACTAATCTCTTCTTGAATTGACATCCTCAAACCATCTAGGTACCTTGCAACTCTCTCTATTTCATCCTCCTTAAAGCTAGATCTGGTATCCAACTTGTAGAACTCTCACTGTATTGTTTCACATTCATATCTTTCTGTCTCAGATCTGTAATCTTCTGATCAAACTGACCTAATAATTAGAGGGTAAGAAATTTTCCTTCATGTTTTTAACCATCCTATCCCAAGATTTGATATTTTCTTTTCCTCTGCTCCTCCTATCATTCTGCAAGTGATCCCACCAAAGTGAAACATGACCTCTTAACTTTGTGCAAGCACAGTTAACCTTCTTGTCTTTACCAGTTCTTTTAAATTCAAAATAATTATCCATAGCTTAGACCCAATCAAGTAAGTCATCAACATCTAAATTACCATCATAATCAAGTGGATTAAAGAGTGGCCTTTTATTGACCCTAGTAAGATCCCTAATAAACCTCTCTTATCCTTGATCTAATACAAGTTGTTCCTGTGCCTCTCCATTTTGTTCTTCAATTTCTTCTTCAACAACACTTATTTGTTCAACGTGTCGACCTCTTCTCTGGTCTGTTTCCACTACATCCAATCTAGAAGCAATCTGTCTCAACATTTCTGCAACATTAGGGTCTGCACCTATTCCAACTCTAGCATTCTTCCTAGCCATCTTAAATTAATTCATCTACAACCATGGGCTAGATGTACACTATGCTACCCCGCAACAAACCAAATTAGGAATTGCATGCTCAGGAGATTTAAAATTTTCACCGCAATTGAAAACCTTTGCTCTGATACCACCTGAAAGAGATAAGGTAGAAGGGTCCAAGTAAATTGAACTGTCCAACCTTGCAACAAGAGTTACACAACAAAAACCAAAGATTTCAAGAAGAAAACTCTTAGATCTAGAGTATGGAACACCAATGCAGACTTATCATCAATAGGTAAATCGATTACATTGATCCTCAATAAGAATCTAACATGCCCAACAAAAGCCAGGGACTTGTTACAAAAATATAGATTATCCCTAATAACTTCTTGCTCTAGTGATCATCCTCCATAAACAAGTACCAAGATCCAACCTAAATACAAGACAACAACCAAAAAGTTGGCGTTAAGATTACATTTTCCAAGAAGAAAAAAATGTGTTACTAACTTCCCAGTCAGCCTCAAATTAGAAGATCTTCATCCAACGGCTAGATCAAAAGGAGAGATCATACAAACAGGTCATGTTAGAATTATTTAGAATAAATGAGAGGGGTGTGAATCAGTTATCCTTAGGTTTAGATGTACCAATTGAACTTTTAAACACTTCAACCAACTCAGATCTACTCAATAATCCACTCGGTCTCTATAGCATATGATTAGTAACATAAACTTGCAGTCCACTATCCTAAAGTAATCAACTTGTAGAATATAAAACTCTTAATAGTAAAATACATCAAAAAAAATTCACACAAGTATGAGACCAGGATTTAATGTGGAAGCCCAATTTGGGAAAAAGCACTAGTAATATGCTACCAATCTTTCACTCTTCTAAAGTGAGCTCTATGAGGAGCCAACCATGTTAAAGGTTACAATACACACTGTTAGGTGTGACCCTGTTAAAGGATTTGATCACCCTATAAGGAGTGGCCTTTTTAGAGGACTTAAGATAATTCCATTATAATGTCACCTTGATTAAAGGATTTACAAAATGACTGTTAGGTCAACCTTGATTAAAGGATTTTAAGTGATACAATGGTTAGAAAGTAACAATAATTTTTATATGAACCATACAACTCACTTTGAAAATATATATCCACTTTAGCTCAAATGTTGATCAACTGAATGACCTTCATTATCATCTCTATCTTTCTGATCTTCTTGGAAATCCATCGATAAATCACCACTTACAGTTCTTTACTACTCTTCTCAGCCTTCTCAGCCTTCTGCTTAGATTTACCAATCAACTTAATCAATCTCTCTCCTCTACCATAACCTACAATTAGGTTAATCTTATACCTCTCTAACTAGGTAGCTTGATCTTTTGCCGCTTAATCATCACTGTAGATCTTAGGGTTTGTTCATATCCAATGAATCCTTCAAAAATTTAATTCTCCTTCTACTTTCTAGATACATCTTAAATCTCCTTCTTGAATCCATACATAGAAATGGTTAATCACATATTAAATGCTCATTAAATGCTCCAGGTCATTCATCCTTATCTACAACATGCTTTACATATCCCAAGAATTCAACTGTGTCAGCTGGGAATCTCAATTCTTTCATAAATTGTAAAATACTGACACTCAGTCATCACTGTGTTCTTCATCTCGGTCATCACTAGATAACTCGGTAAATAATTATGCTCAGTTGAAACTATATAACTTGGCATGTCCTGGTGCTTGGTCAAAACTTGCATCACTCAGCTTATACTTAAGCTCCTTAATCTTCTGCTCTTCTTCTCGATCAAGACTAAGCTTTTAGTCTTCCTTGCCTCACTTAGTGTTAAATATAAACAACACATTATCTTGTCAATGTACAAACTAATCAAGTACCCATTGTAGTTTCTCATAACTCATACATTTCACTAAGTCTTCTTGTTGTCTCCTCTTTTCAAATCTTCTTCATCAATCAAATGATATGGCACTTTACGAGATAGAAATTGTCATACAAGTTAAGGTTTGACATTAATGATAATATAAAAATTGTTTCAATTGTAGAATCCAACAATCTCCCTCTTTGGCATTGATGGCAACACCACATGCATAGTTATCATACAATCCAAAAATTATGTTCTATTAACATATTTTCATTAACACCCTTGGCTTCATTCTGATTCTCTTCCAATGCAAATACCACTTCCTTCTTAGATAGATCCCTTTCTTTATAACTTAACTTATCTCCCTCTTTGACAACAATGCCAAAGTCATTCATATTCACCATGTAGATATCTCTATGTTAGGTTTTTTAAGTATATGCTCCCTCTGTCATCTTGCTTATGACTGATCAACATCTTCTGCATAACGCTTCACAGCTTTAGGTAACTCCTAAAGTGTGACCTACTTGCATCAATTTGTCAGATATTCTAGGTAATACGTTTGATGCAATCACTCCATTCGGTATTAGTTAGCCTCAGCTAGGGGAATCACCCCTAATTTACCTCTTAGATACTCATGTGCATCCTTAGGTAAAGCTTTAGTAAATATATCTGCCAACTACTCCTTTGTATTCACATATTCCAATCTCACTTCTTTGTCTTGAACTAGCTCTCTCAAGTAATGATACTTGATAGAAATATGCTTGGTCTTAATGTGCATCACAAGATTCTTTGATATATTCATAACACTTGCGTTATCATAGAAAATAACAACTGGCTCAGTGATTTCTTCCTTCATACCTTTTAACAATTGCTTGATCCGCACTATGTTTGAACAATTAACTGCTGCTGCTACATATTCAGCTTTTGTTGTAGATTGATAAATGCAATTATGTTTCTTTCTTGTCCAAGAGACTAACCTCTTTCCTAGAAAGAATGCACCACCACTTGTACTCTTTCTATCATCCACATTGCCTGCCCAACCTGCATCAGTATAAAATTTCAGTTCAAACTTATCATTCTTCTTATAATACAATCCATAATCCTCCGTTCCTTTCAAATATCTCAGTATCCTTTTCACTAACATCATGTGACTATCTTTAGGATTTGGAGAAAATCTTGCAATAATCCCAACTACTAATGCAATATCTGGTCTAATGTGAACAACATATTGTAGCTTCCCAATCATTGACCTATACAAGGTTTGATTCACTTATGTTGTATCATCCATCTTTCATAGTTTCTATCATCCCTTTTGTCTTTGTACTTGCTTTCTCTTCTTTCATCCTTGTCATTCCTATCAGGGCATCTTGCTGCAATATGGTCAACTTTGTTACATAAAAAATAGATTATAGGAAGTTTACCTTTGAATTTTCCTTTTCCTCTTGATAGTCTTCTAGCCATTAATGACTCAAGCTCATCAAGATCATCATCAGAAGTGTCACTGTAACTATTCACACATATTTCTTTTCCTTTCTTACACTTATGAAGAGTCAATTATGATTTGAATGCAGAATCAACATTGTGAGGGGTGAAATTATCAAAATTTGATAACTCAAAATCAGTAAGTCTACCAACTAGACCTTCCAGAGTTAAGTTGTTAACAAGAGTACATATCAGTTCTTGTATAGTAGAAATTCTAATATCATAAATAGGAAGTAGGGTTATCAATACCTTTTTATAAAAATATCATCATTAATAGTTACATTAGCTCCTCTAATAGAATTCACAACCTATTTAACTCGGCCACAATATTGAACAATAGTCTCACCTTCTAACATTCTCATTTCATCAAACTTACCTCTCAAGCTTTCAGATTTGGCTCTTATTACATTTGTGTCTCCACTATAGATAGCTGATAGTGTGTCCCACATTTCCTTTGCAGTACTACAATCTTTTATGTCTTTAAATTCAGGATAACTTAGGGCTGATGCAATCTCCAACATTGCTTGATTGTGTTCTTGCTTTTCCTTCATCTGCTGAGCTATCAAAGGTGTAGGCACTGATATATAATAATGTTCCACATAGTATTTTTCTGCTTCTCCAATTCTAGCTAGGTGCAACTTCATTAAAATTTTCCATGCAGGGAAGTTCTCCTTGTTCAACCTTGGTACCTCCTTTTTATACATCTTGATCTTTAGCTTCAAGTACCTTCAAAATTTTCCTTACAAGTACCACAATGCTCTAATACCAATTGTTAGAATGATTTAGAATAACTGGGGGGGGGGGTGAATCAATTATCCTTAGGTCTAGATGTACCAATTGAACTTTTAAACACTTCAATCGACTCATATCTACTCAACAATCCACTCGGTCTCTATAGCATATGATTAGTAACATAAACTTGCAGTCCACTATCCTAAAGTAATCAACTTGCAGAATATAAAAATTTTAATAGTAAAACACATCAAATAACATTCACACAAGTATGACACCAAGATTTAACATGGAAACCCAATTTGGGAAAAACCACCAATAACATGTTACCAATATTTCACTCTTGTGAAGTGAGCTCTGTGAGGAGCCAACCCTATTAAAGGTTATAATACACACTATTAGGTGTGACCCTGTTAAAGGATGTAATCACCCTGTAAGGAGTGGCCTTGTTAGAGGACTTAAGATAATTCCATTAGAATGTCACCTTGATTAAAGGATTTACAAAATGACTGTTAGGTCAACCTTGATTAAAGGATTTAAACTGATACAATGGTTAGAAATTAAGAACAGTTTTGATCTGAAACATACAACTCACTTTGCAAATATAGATCCACTTTAGCTCAAATGCTGATCAACTGAATGGCCTTCATTATCATCTCTATCTCTTTGATCTACTTATAAATCCATCAAGCAATCACCACTTCACAGTGCTTTACTTCTCTTCTCAGTCTTCTCTATCTTCTGCTTAGATTTTACAATAAAGTGAATCAACCTCTCTCCTCTACCATAACCTGCAATTAGGATAATCTTATACCTCTCTAACTAGGTAGCTTGATATTTTTCTTCTTAATCATCACCGTAGATCTTTGGGTTTGGTCATATCCAACGAATCCTTCCAACATTTTGTTCTCCTTCTACTTTCTAGATACATCTTAAAAATCCTTCTTGAATCCATACACAGAAATGGTTAATCATATATTAAATTCTCATTAAATGCTTTAGGTCATTCATCCTTATCTACAACACGCTTTACATATCCCAAGAATCAAACTATGTTGGCTGGGAATCTTAATTCTTTCATAAATTGTAAAATACTGAGACTCGGTCATCGCTGTGTTTTTCAGCTCGATCATCACTAGATAACTCAGTTAATACTGATGCTCGGTCAACACTGTATAACTCAACATGTACTAGCACTCAGTCAACACTTGCATCACTCAGCTTATACTTAAGTTCCTTAATCTTCTGCTCTTTTGATTGGTCAAGACTAAACTTTTAGTCTTCCTTGCCTCACTTAGTGTTAAAGATAAACAACACATTGTCTTGTCAATGTGCCAACTAATAAAGTACCTAATGTAGTTTCTCATAAATCATCCATTTCACTAGGTCTTCTTGTTATCTCCTCATTTCAAATATTCTTCATCAATCAAATTATATGGCACTTTACTAGATAGTAATTGTCTTACTAGTTAAGGTTTTCCATCAATGACAATATAATAATTGTTTCAATTGTAGCTTCCAATAGGTCATCCAAACACATAGCAGCCTAGGAAAATGAGTCATTAACATCACCAACAAAGGAAATCCAACTGTTGACCTAAACACTGACCGGTTCAAGAACATGAAGAACACATTCTAAACACTGCCAATGAATCCAACATAACTCGGGCACGATAACACCAAATGAGTTGTGATCATGTGAAAAGATTCCAGATGACCTCACGAACAACATATTACAACTGCACCAGCTCAACATCTTTGGAACTTGACTGCGAAAATGAACAAAGAAATTGGAGACCAAGCATAGAAAAAGAAATGCAAATGTGTTTGGCAAATGCAAGATTGCAATTATCCCAAGATCGTGCATCAGAAAATGATGTTGTTTGTGTAACAAAGGGTTTAATGGAGAAGTGATATATTAAAATAAACTTAAATTAGGCATCCACTTGTGAGGATCCAAACATGACCAAAATAAAACATTTGAATTGAGAAGATAATCAAACTCCATTTATGACAAGCTCACATTATGTTTACAATAGAGAGAGAGAGAGAGAGAGAGAGAGAGAGAGAGAGAGAGAGAGAGAGAGAGAGAGAGAGAGAGAGAGAGAGAGAGAGAGAGAGAGAGAGAGAGAGAGAGAGAGAGAGAGAGAGAGAGAGAGGTATGGAAGAGATAAATATAATATGAGATAGAGGAATTTTTTGAGAGAGGAGGAAATAGAGATGTAAAATGATATACAAAGGTAGATGGAGAGAGCAATAGATATAGGGGTAAAGAGAGATGAAGAGATAATGATATATATATATATATATATCACGGGAAATGGGAAAAGAAATATGTAGAGAAAGAGATAGATATGCAAAGAGATATAGGTATAGAGGTATATGAAGAGGGGGAGAAAGATAAATGAATGGGAAAATAGAGGGAGACATGTGTAGAGATAAAAGGCAAAGGATGAAGATAAAGGGGATAGGAAGTGGAAGAGAATTAGATAGAGGGAGCTACCAAGTGAGATAAATATAAGGAAAGATAGGCAGATAAAGAGGGGGAGATAAAGAGGAAGAGATAGAGATACATAGAGGAAGAGGGAGAGGGAGAGACAGAGAGACTCATAAATATTTAAGGAGATATAAGAAGATATTGAGAGAAAGATTGAGGGGGGAGAAAGACAAAGAGATATATAGAGAGACAAAGAGTAGAGATAGATGAAAAAAGTGAGGGAGACATGTGTAGAGATAGGGGAAAGATGAAGATAGAGAGAGATAGGAAGTGGAGATAAATAGATAGGGGAAACTATCAAGATAGATAAATATAGGAAGAGACAGAGAGATAGAGAGGGAGAGATAAAGAGGAAGAGAGGAAGATATATAGAGGAAGAGAGAGAGGGATAGATAGAGAGACATATAAAGATACAAGGAGATATAAGAAGATGTTTAGAGAGACATTGATGAGGGAGAAAGATTGAGAAATAGATAGTGAGACAAAGAGGAGAGAGGGGGAGGGGCTATATAAGAAGAGATAATGATACAAAGGGAAAAGGAGAGAAATTGGGGGACTTGGAGAGAGAGAGAGGGGATATATAATAATAACAATTAAATTTTTATATACATAATATTATAAATAATAAATATAATATAATTTATATTATATACAATATATTGATTATATATATATATATATATATATATATATAAACTTAACCTGTACTATATAAAACTATATTAGTTATTAATTATAATAGAGTTTATATTTATATTTAATAGTGATTATAAAAAAAACATGTTTTTCAAAATGGCTCTGGTCCCGAAGTATTATGTGAAGGCTAATAAACAATTCATTTTCTTCAACAAGATGAAATATGGTTTCAAAACTACAAACAAGGGTTTCTCTCCAAGTAATCACTTTGTAGCCCTCGATTCTCTAAAGGTTGATATCTTCTCAAAGAATTCGAAGGAAATTTCTAGGGTTTTTGCATCCCTAGTTAAGACTAGCGCTCCAAAGTTTCCACCACCTAGGAAAAAATATTTTCAGTCATATAATGGGCAGAAATATTTTGCGTCTGCTAGTAGAAATCTCAAGCACGATGGGGAACAAAGGATCCCCTGGTCTTTTAAACTAGATTTGGGTGAAGATGCAACTAAGGGTTGGCATTTGGTACGAAGTCATAAAGATACGAAAGGCGTAAGAAGGGTTTCGGTAAACAATGAAGGTTGTGGAAAGAAAAATCATAGTGGATTGTGGGTAATCCCCGTTACCAGTATGCAGGAATTGGAATTGAGTGAAAACCTTATTATCACAAAATCAGGTTTTGAAATCCTGGTTTTGCATCTTGGGGAATTGGAATTTGACTCAAAACCTTATTATATCAAAACCACGGTATGATTTCTAATTCCATCTATTAGTAGGAAGATGATGCCACTCATTTTGGTGTCTAAACCTGGTTTTACTTGACAAATCCAGAATTGCAATTTAGAGAAACAAACAGCGGATTTGCAAAAATGAGAAGTGTCACTCCCAAAATCGGGAAGTGTCACTTCCAATTCCTGCAAACAAACGGGGCTAAAGTGCCTGGCTATGAATCATGGGAAAATAAACTTCCTCTAGGAAAAGTGTCATCTTTTTTCTCGCAATCTTTAATTAAGGCTAAAAAATCTACAATCATTCGCACCAACTGCCTGGCTAATCGAGGTCCCAATTCCAAATTGGAGGCTTTCAATACATCGCCAATATTTGGTTTCCAATACTTAAAACCTAAGGTGAGTCCAAAGCTATTTGTTAACCCTATATATGGAGGATGCCCTAGTACCATTAAGGAGAAGGTAAAAATGATGACCATCAAGAAAATCTATTCTAAGGGTCTTTACGATCACTGTAAAAAATATGGTGTGTATGTAAAGTGGGGTGGACATGGCATCTTTGGGTTTAGCATCATCAAATGTCTTGAAGATTCATACAAATACCAGGTAAGTATCACCTCCCTCGTTAATGGATCTTTATTTATTCATTGCAAGAAAGTATCATTGAAACTCAAATTTTTACATGGTTTGCCAATTTTTTGTAAATGGTATAGTCTAAAATACTATGATTGGAAACAAAAATTTGATCCTAATGATTATAAAACCTCTTCGCATCAATGTGGATTATTATCCCTAGATTTCTTGTAGAACTTTTACATAATCATATATTGTCAAGAACAAGCGATTCTTTAGGAGGTTTCAAGGGTTTAGAAGAAGATTTTGTTTCCTCTTCTAATGTCAAAATTCTAGTAAATTCTAATTTAAATGAATAATTATTGTCAATCGGTCTATCTATTTGCTTAAACCTAAACCCTATGAAGGAGAAATTCATAGTAGAATCATCTTTAATAACTCGAGATCCTCCGATAAATATATGGGGGAAAAATATTACTCCACAACTATTAGAAATGGGGGTCAGTTTTCATGAGATAAGATTATCACCATTGATCTTAATTTATAAAAAAAGAGGCTTTATCATTTCTCGGGAAAAAATAGAGAAATCATAGATGTTAGATACACATACAAAAAATATTAAAAATGCTCCAGAATTGGAAGAGGGATAAATCTTGGAAAATTTATTAGACATGGAGAATAATATAGAGATCAATGAATCTAGCAATCAAGCATATAATAATCTCACACACCAAAACCTCTCTCAGGCTAATATGGATTTATCACCAATTCCCTTCAAACAAATACCTTTGTATTCTACTCCTTCTATCTCACAAACTAGTACTAATGAACTAAGCAATAATTTAATACTCTTATACGAAAATAACAAGGTATTAAAACCTTTGATTGATCTCGAAATAGAGGAAACAAATAACAAGGTAAATTCTGAACTACATGATCTTACAATTAATCATTCAGTAATAGATTTAGACATAAGTGGGGATTTTTTAGAGAACATGGGGAACCCAATGCAAATAGACCATGTGGATAAGGATTTATAAATTGATATCAAAATAAAGCATAATGATAATGTTGAGGATACCAACTCTAATTCTCTTAGAACTAAGAAAACTCAAGAAGAACTAATAAAATATGAAAGCAAATACAAAATTATTTGGAGAAATTATGACTGTCCATGATGAGGTTAGAGAGGAACTAATAGGATGTTACAATTTACAGGAATAGTTAAAAACTGCTAACATTAAGATCCAAAAAAAAGAGGTAGGTACTGAAGTTAATAAGGAATGTGACACTAGGCCCGAATTAGGCTCTACTAATAAGGAACAAATTGCAATCTCATTCAATATTCCCAAAGTGATGAATCAGATCCCAATGGAACTAGAGGTTGTCTATGAGATTATAGGAATTAACCATGATTTTGAGGAAGATGAAATCATGGAAGAATTTGAGGATGGTATGAACACCTGGGTGAAGATTTTTTGTTTGATTTTACAGAGAAGGTAAATAGGGACCTAGAGGATCAAACTGAGAAAGATAAAGAAATAGTGGATCAGATTGTGTTGGATAATGCTAATAACAACATCAACAAGTTAGGGATAGCCACCACGCTTACTCGGGTAAATTGTCCAAACTGTGGTAAAATAAAGAAAAAGAGAGGAAGAAAATATGCAATAGATCTAATAAAAATTGATGGAGAGGCTGAAAATCAAGCAAAAATAACTACCTTACTTTATGTAGGGAAGGGGAAGTACCTTCCCACATAACAATGAAAATCACTACGTGGAATGTTAGGGGCTTAAATGCCCCTAATAAATAGTGTTTATTAAAGCGTTGTTTAAATATTATTGAATCTGAAATCTTATTAATTCAAGAAACTAAACTTAATAAAGAAGAGATGCTTAAATTCAACAAGAAAATAAGACTTTGGAAACTAGAAAATGTTAATGTGGATACTGCATTTGGAGGATTAGCAATCTTGTGGGACCCCAGAAAAGTAAAATTTGAATGTGAAATTAAAGAAAACAACTGGATGGGAGGTTGGGTATATAGTATAAAAAACCCTTTATCGTTCTTTATTATCAATGTTTATGGACCTATCACTACTAGTAGAAAGAAGAATCTATGGGCAGAAATTGGTAATTTTTGTAATACTTATAATAATAGAAACTACTTATTCGGAGGAGATTTCAATGCAATATCAGATTTAAGAGAGAAGAAAGGTGGAATACAATATGAATGATAATCTCTTAAAGACTTTAGAGAATGGATATTCAATAAAAACATGCTAGACATTAAAACTAATAATGGTATTTTCACCTGGAATAACAGAAGAGATGGACCTAATAGTATAGCATAAAATTTAGATAGGTTCATGTTTTTAGGAGATCTAGTTTCCTTTAATCACACCCTTTCAACGTCGATTCTTTCCTTCTTTGGATCAGATCACTTTCCAATTAATTTATACATCACTAAAGGAAAGTAAACCAGCTAGGAACCCATTCAAAATTGAGAATATGTGGTTCCATGACAACAATTGTTTAAGTCTACTTGAACAATGGTGGCTAGAAACAAATTTTGAAGGCTCTAAAATGTCCTGTTTCGTGTCAAAATTAAAAACTCTAAAAATTAAAATCTTAAATTGGAATAAAACTCATTTTAAAAACATTTTTGAAGAAAACATTAAGGTAGAAAAAGATATACAAGACCTGAAAGAAGAAGTGATTAAGGATGGCATGTATAATAAAAAATATTTTAGAGAAAAAGAATTACTTAATAAACATGAAGAACTATTATCTAAAGAAGATGAAGAAACCTATTGGAAACAAAAATCTAGAGAAAACTGGTTATCGGATGGAGACATGAATTCTAAATTTTTCCATAACAACACCAAACAAAGGAGGAATACTAATAGGATAGTCAAGATAAAAATGAAAATGGGATTTTAATTGATAACCCCAAAGAATTAGAAGATGAATTTATCAATCATTATCAAAATACATTGAATAATTGGGACTTCTCGGACCTATCATCACAAAAAACATTGTTAGATAACATCCCCAAATTTATTTATGAAGAAGATAATAGACATCTTAACAAAAAACTTTCATTGGAAGAAATCAAAATTGCACTCTTTCAAATGCACCCGGACAAAGCTCCTGGCCCGGATGATTTCCAAGTAGGTTTCTTTCTAAAATGTTTTCATTTTCTTGGGGAATAATCATGAGAGACAATAGAAATAGTAGTAAGGCCGAGAATCTATTGAAAGAAATTAATAACACATTGTTGACACTAATACCCAAAAAAGAAGATGTAGAAGAGTTAGGAGATTTTAGACCTATTGCACCATGTAATACTATTTATAAAATACTTTACAAGGTTCTTGCAAACGGACTTAAAAATATTTTACCTCTCATAATTTTAGAAGAACAAACTAGATTCATCCCAGGTAGATTTATTTTGATGGCATCATCATAGTACAAGAATTAATCCATTCGGTCCAATAGAGTAAGGAACCAAGTATGATCACAAAATTAGATATTCAAAAGTCATACGATAAAGTAGACTGGAGATTATTATGCAAATGTCTGGAATCTTTTGGATTCTCTAAATAGTGGATTAACCTTATCTTCAACTATATATCAACCCCTAAAATTTCAATTCTATTTAACGTCACTCCAAAAGGATTTTTTGAAATTTCAAGGGGACTAAGACAAGGGGACCTCATCTCACCCTTTCTCTTCATTATTATGGCAGAAGATTTTGGAAGAATGGTTTATAAAGCAAGCCAACTTGGACAAATTTTAGGAATTAAAGTGACAGAAGGGGTGCCTAATGTTACTCATGATCAATTTTCTGATGATACCCTTCTACCTGCAAAGAGCACCAAATCTAAAGCTAGAAATCATAAGGAAATCATGAATTTATACATGAAGGCATTAGGCCAAAAAGTGAATGCAAATAAATCTAAAATATTTTTCATAAAAAAAACTTGAGGTTGAAATTTGTCAAATCTTTGGTTTCAAGAAAGGTACTTTCCCCTACAAATATTTAGGGACGCCTATTGATAAGGGAAGTAGAAAAGCCAAGTCTTGGGACCCCCTGATCAAGAAATTAGATAGAAAAATAGAAAGTTGGAAAGGCAAGTGGTTATCAAATGTCAGATGGGACACTATGATCAAATCAGTACTCTCAGTTGTTCTGACCTACCAAATGTCTTGCATTCCCCTTTCTCAAAATGCTAAAGATAATCAAGAAAAGAAAATGAAAAATTTTCTTTGGCAAGGGTTTTCAGAAAACAAGAAAACGATTCTTGTTAGTTGGGATAAAATAGGTAGACCTCTAAAAATGGGAGGGATAGGCATTAAAAATATTAAATGGTGGAATTTTTCCCTAGGAGCAAAACTTGTATGGAAAATCTATCAGGAACCAAATAGTAGATGGGTTAAGACTCTCTCAAATAGATATTTAAACAATAATGATAGAACTAGCATTTTTAGAATAAAGAACCCTTCTAAAGGATCAAGAGCATGGAACTTCATCCTAGAATGTAGGGACATTATTACAGACAAAATAACCTGGGATATTGGATCAGGTAATTCAACTCTTTTTGGGAGGACTCAGGGGGGATATGTACCTTTGGATAACATAGTCCCCCTAACAATCAAGGATACATTAACAAATCTTTGGGGGAAAACTCTTAGCAATTATTTAGTGTTCCTAGAAGGAGATCCTAACCTTGGATGGGACTAGAGATCCTTAAAGGACACTCCTTTAACCTTTGAAGAAACATCTGATTTAAATGAGATTCTCAATTCTAGATTTATAATTCCTAAAACTAGAAATGATAAACTGATTTGGATTGGATCCAAGATAGGATCATATAAGGTCAAGGATGGATATGATTCATTGGTTAAGGATCAACAATGGCAACAATCAAATCTACCTTTACAACTATGTTTGGATAAAGTATGTCTGCCTAAAGCGGGCATGTTTTATGTGCTGCTATGCAAAAAAGGATTGCAACAATGAAATGGTTTTGAAAAATGGGCTTTGAGGGTGCCTCTTGATGTTTCCTTTGTGAAAAGAAGGAATAAACTCTTGATCACATCCTTGTTAACTGCCCCTTCACTCAAATTTTTTGGCAATGGTTATATCCAAAACTTCACTTGAGATCAGTCATGCTAACAATATGATTGATCACCTTAAAGCTTGGCCAATCATTCTTAATAAAATATTATAATCAATTTGGAAAATAGCTCCCTATATACTAGTATGTGAACTATAGAAAGACGTAATCGTAGAACCTTTCAAGAAAATAAAATGAAGAAGAAATGTCTCCTAAACAAAATAGAAGCATGTATAGTAGAAATAGTTAATAATATATTAAGAAATAAAAGTCACATTGAGGGCACTTTCTCTTATTGGGATAGTGAAATTAGGAAATAATGGTATGGAATAATCATACCTCCTCAGTTTGGTAAAGGAGTTAAAGAAAGAGAAAATTGTACATGGATCCTCCCCCTAAAGGACTGGTTTAAGCTTAACTTCGATGGGGACTCTCGTGTAAATTATGGTACTGCAAGAATCAGGTGTTTAGTTCACAATTGGGATGGTATGGTATGCGGTAAAATAGAAAAAACTCATTGAGGATACCACTAATAATGTAGCATAAATTGAGGCCCTTATAAAAGGACTCCTTTTATGCAAAGCTTTGGATATCAAAAAATTAGAAATTGAGAGAGATTCACAAATTATTATCAATGCCA
Source organism: Thuja plicata (assembly GCA_018584345.1). Taxonomy (NCBI): domain Eukaryota; kingdom Viridiplantae; phylum Streptophyta; class Pinopsida; order Cupressales; family Cupressaceae; genus Thuja; species Thuja plicata. The sequence continues at coordinate 1,107,730 of MU224772.1, read as the reverse complement.
TAAGAACAGGAACCACCCCAAATTGGAAACTAAATACAAGAATAGAAAGAGTTTTATGATTACTTAAATACCTAAATTATACTAAATGCAATCACATTTATCGAGAAGGTATTTAATTTGCAGATGAATTGGCTAACAAGGGTGTCAATGGTGTAATAATAACATGTAAAGAATTTGTATCTCAACACAATATATAATTAAGGAAAGAACTATATTCATTAAGAAAAAAATATTAAGATAGATAGTTTTATTAAGGAAAGAATTACATTTATTAAGATAATAATAAAACCAAAAAATTTCACCAAACAATCATTTTCTGTTAGACAAGTTACGTTTTAATTTTCAGTGCAGGATAACATAGTTCTCATGAATTTTAATTTAAGTTTCTTTTCGGGATATTAAATAGGGATGACTGAAATTCCTAGTTTTTAATTAAAAACCAGAGAATCATATATTTATATATACAGTTACTCACAAATATATAAAGTGTTAGTTTTGTTATTTTCTTTCACCCATTTCAATTGAAGTACTTGGATGTTAATAGCAAGTATTAAGCCATTAAAGAAAGCAAGTCGTAGTTAGCTCATTTATGGGCACATTATATGATTTGATGATTACTATGGCAAGGAAAGATTAGCTACAACATATATTGTCAAAAAAGTTAGAATAGTACAATTCTTCTTTAATCCCGGACATACATATGCTATTAGCCATGTGTTTTCGTTAACTTGATATTAATTTTGTTAAGATATTTTAGGGATAATAAGGAAGTGCTTATAATTACATAAATAAATGAATGAGGGGAGCATATACTTTGGCTTACAGATGAGTTTTTATATGAATGTATATGGTAATAACAAGTTTGTAGATGATGGGTAAATGCTTTAAAGGATACAAAGAAATCAATCCTTATTAATTAATGTTGTTTTATCTTAATTATAATCAAGTGCATAGTCAGATCTTTGTTGGTTGTTGGAAATCCGGGTGATTTATTTCTTTAGTTGTCTTGATATTAAAATTGAGGTTCAGTTTGCTCAGATACACACATATTTCTTTAGATATTCACATATAGAACCATATATTCAAAATTAAATCATGAATTATATGTTCACATATTTGAAAGGTATGGAGGTATGGTTGTATTCATTGAAATTTGGCTTTAGGTTTGGGGTATTTGGAGGCTAGTATTATTATCGCATTCTCCTTTTAACTTATTAATTAGATAAGATTAGATCAATCTTTCTCAACATCATGAAAAGATAATATTGATTAAAAATCTAAAGCACATCATTTTGTTGAGAAATTATTACTTTCAAATCTTTTAATTTGAACTACTAACATGATGATCTTAGCTGATAAATTTGGAGATATGTAGGTTTGAGAAGATTTCACCTTTTGATGGTATTGAAGCTACTAAAGTGAGAAAATAAAGGGGAATCAATACTAGCAAACAAAGTAAAATCTAAGACTTTGTAACTTGTCTGTAATAAGAGATCCTTAACTGGATCAAAAACTTGTATAAGCCATAAAGAAAAGGCAGGACTTCTTAATAGGATAGGATATAATGCAATCAAATACATCTATAAATGAGGGAATTCCCTCACTGGAAGATTTGTAAACTAATCTTTAAATCTGGACTTTCAAAACTGAGGCAAGATTGGAGGTTTTCTTCACTCTGTTCTTTCGTACTAGTGCCTACACCGAACAAAGTTGTACTTTAAATTTTATTATATTAATAAAAATTTATCTCTAGCTATGACCTATTACCCATAAATAAAAATGGTTATAGTGTCATAAAATTGTAATCCTTTAAAACTTCACACTCTTTTTTGGGCCCTTGCTTTAGTGTTCCCCTCATAGCTCTTTTCAAGACTTTTTCTAGCTTTGTCACTACCTAATCTTTGTCATATGCCAATTTGATGATCATATTATAGGTTCTAATCCTACACACTCTACACCTACCTTCATTCCCCCTTGTCTTAGGTGTACTATAGTGCTTGGCACCATATTCTTCCCAAAATTGGTGCAAGTTCTCACGTGTCATGGTGTTAGTTCCATTTGTGACCTAGTCTCAAAATTTTAATATGACTATCGGAAGTTAGTTTAATTTATGAAATAACTTAGTAACCCCATATGAGGAGGTCATTTCTAAATTCGTTTGATTATCCATCACATTCACATCTCAACAATCATTCATCCTCAAGCAGCCCTTGTAAGTGAATTTCTTTAGATCTAAGCATTACGGAGCACCAAGTTACAACAATATTCATGGAAATATTCTTTCATGATTGAATTTATCTTTTCATGTCATGTTATTGCATTGAAATAGCATTGCATCACCAACATTATCAATTTTGAAGTACTATCATTTCAATTCAACAATTTACTTTAGATTTAGCCTATGCCTAATAAAATGTACACTCTCTTTCTAATCATCATTAATGTAGAAGAGGTTAATTCCTAACTGGGGTTTGACTAAGGAAAGACTCTATATAGACCAACACATTTTCTCACTATCTTTTGTAGGATTTAAATTGCACAAGTTTGGATTACATATTCACGAAGAGTAGACTGAGGCGAACAAATCTAGACTTTGAATATGCGAAAAACCCTAATAACCATGGGTTAGCTACAGTGACCAATTCCTTTTCAACAACATTTCAGGGAGAGGATATATAGAGTGCATCCTAATTTGGAATATATTCACAAAATTTCCATCAAACATGTCCTCGTCAATGGCGTATATTGACATAGACTGACACTTTCAAGCTCAAATTTGAGACATGGGTTCCTTTCTAAATCCTCTTTCCTTTGGAATTTGCATGTATATTTTGAAGCTTATTATTTATGTTGATTTTTGTCAATTCTCTAGGATTCAACCTAATTAATACATCTTTAATTCAAATCAATCAAAATAAACAGACAAAAGGGAGCATAATCACATGCAACATCCAACTCTTCCTCAAGGACTAAAGTTGGATGTATTGATTATCCCTCCTTAATAAAATAGGTTGGGAAATTGATCTCCTAAGTTCTTACTTTACATCTCTAAGCTAATAATCCTAACTCCTCATTTCAATAATAAAGATAGAAAGATGGATAGATAAAGATAGGGATATATAGAGGAATGAGAAGTGGGATATATAGAGGAATGAGAAGTGTGTGTGTGCGCGCGCGCGCACACACACACAAAGGGGGGAGGGAAATATAAGGAGATAGATATTGGAGGCATTTTCATTTTTTCTTAAAATTTGTGTCTTCTACTAGTTAGAGTAAAAAATGATTTTTGAGTTCTTTTCTCAACCCTGAAAAACTATTTTATATTTGTTATATGTTGTACATATTGAGCAGATCTAGCAAAAAATTACTATCCAAAATCATTGTGCAGACATTTTTTGCCTTGCCAAAGGTTGATTTAATACATTTTTTCATCTTATGCTTGCTATATTAAAAACAAATTGGGTTCAAAATTACAATGGCTCTAGTTAAAATTTTGTGAAAAGCAGTTTCGCTCCCCATCTTCACAGTGAATAATCTGGATAATTTTTTTTTTACCTTTTCACGAACAAAATACGCAGCAGGTTATAGCTTCACTATGATTAACCCTAAGATCCCCCTTTCAAGAAGATGCATCGGGATGGATCACTGTTATCTCCCAAAAAAGTAAAAATGCATCCAAATCAGACAATAAGCGAGGATTGGTTCATCAGGGATTTCATTCTCAAAGCCCAACTCCGAATGCAACTCTTCCTACATTAACAAGTTTCAACAGCTTAATAACATAGCGAGAGATTTTGCAACGTCTAACCTCCATATTTGTCTTGATCATAAATCTCCTCCACACCAATGAAGAATTTATGCTGCCACTCCGCCAAGTTCTCAAGGTCTTCTGAACCCTGTGGATTTCCCCAAAAAACCTAGCTCAGATATGCTATATCAAAATCTGGATAAAACCCTTGAAAACATTTCTTTGGAAATCAAAGATGGCCTTATTGAATAGACTCAAGATCTATGTCAAAAATTTGGGTTTTTAACGAGATGGAATAGTTTGGAACTTCTGTGGAAAAGATCATCGAATGGTTCAAAAGGACCTTTGGGAAACAGGTAAGTATCACTCTCCTCTCTGAGGAATTTTTGTACTTAGACTATTGTTCTGTATAAATTAAGGATAAATTCTTAAATGGAGAAAGCCCTAAGTTTAAAGGATATGATTTTACTTTTTTGAACTGGCAACGAAATTCTAAACCTAGTAATATGGTAGATTTTAAAATAGATAGAGCAATTTTACTTCCTGAGATACTAGTAGAACTTATGAACAGAGAATTTTTTTGGAAAATAAGGAATCAGTATGGATCCTATGTGGGTATGGTAGAAACTAACTTTATGTAGAAAAATAGTATAATAATAGTCAAAATGGATATAACTATCAAAAACTTAAAACCTTTACCGATTCACAGTAAAATGGATAACTTCATTATTAAACACTCTTTCTTTAGAGGAGTTATTGAAGCTGAGGAGGAGGATCCCCTCAGAACCCACCACAAAAAGTTGTGTTTCCCTATCTCAATTATGTAGCAATAATATTCAATGATAACAATGGGGTATTTATTGTGGAAGACTTTACCAGACAAAAGGACATAGAGGAGGGTGAGATTGTGTAGACAGTAAAGAAGTCAAATAATACTATGATGGACACACCTCCTAAGGGAGGTATGTCCTCACCTCAACTTGAAAAGGTTCAACCTCAACCTCTACCTGTAGGCAATATGGAAGGACCCCAGGAAGACATTGATATTAAGAAATACAAGGAATCCCTCTTTAATATCTTGAATCAAATTGACTCTATGAGGACGATCGTCAGTAAGGAATTAAAAAATATTGAGAACGGTAGTGTGCATGAATTATGTCACATAGAAGAGGATAGGGATATCGATAGTGGGATAAAATCACCTTCTTTAGATGAAATAATGAGGATGGGGAGGGAAAAGAGCAATTTGGAAGAACTTGAATTGGAAGAAATAAATGACTTTTTCGGATTAGATTTTACTCTTAAAGATGACCTTTTGGATGGAAAGAGTCAAGCTTTGATAGGGGGACTAATGGAAATTATGCAGGATGAAGCTGAAGGGGAGAAGGAAGTAGGAAAAATAGAGAAAGATATAGAGTTATTAGTAGGTACAAATAGATTGGGACTGGAAACACTCGATGCCTGCAAGGAACAACCAAACTCTGCTAAGGAAGAAAGGAAAAGGTGAAGAAAATCACAAAAAGAATTAAGGGAACAAGATGCCAAAGCTAAAGGATAGGAAAAAATAACCACTCTTTATGCAGGGAAGGGAAGGACCTTCCCTCTTAGACATGAAACTTACAACATGGATTGTCATGGGCCTAAATGCCCGTTATAACAAACAAAGCATCTTAAAAAGATGCATTAAGACATTTGAAGCAGACTGTATTCTACTATAAGAAACTAAATTAGACACAGAGGAACTTAGCGATGTTAGCATACGTATAGGAATTTGGCAACTTAATGGAGAGCCAACACTAGGGGTTTTGACTGGGGTAGGAATCATGTGGAACCCTAGAACAGTCACGTTTGCAAAACTTAAAGGAACAAAATTTTGGATAGCAGGACTACTATCTAGTATTAAAAGTGATTTTTCCTTTCTTTTGGTGAATATCTATGGACCAATCAACCTACAAGAGAAACTGAAGGTATGGAGTGAAATATAAACCCTTATGATTGAACACCCGAGTCATCTCTTTATTATTGGTGGCGAATTCAATGCCATATTAAACTCGGAAGAGAAGAATAGGGGTTTGGGAAGAGAATCTAAAGCTATGACTGGCTTTAGAGAATGGGCAAACATGAATGAATTGATGGATGTCAAAACTACAAATGGGATCTTCAAATGGAAAAATAGGAGACTAGGTTTTAACAATATAATTGAGAAATTAGATCACTTTTTTTAAAGGCAATCTGACTTCCTTTAATTTTAGTCTTAATGCAAGTGTTCTTTTGGCATTGGGATCTGATCACTTCCCTGTGGTCTTTATTATATAGGAAAACTATAAACCCACTAGATATCCATTCAAATTTGAGAAAACGTGCTTCTTAGGTGAAAACTTTATGGAAATGATAAGTCAATGGTGTAATGAGGTTAAAGTTAAGGAATCAAGAGCTTTTATTTTTGTGACTAAATTGAAAATAATCAAAAGAGGACAAAAATAATGGAATAGAACCAAATTTGGGAATATATTTGAATCCAAACAAACTACTGAGAAAAATCTAAAAGATTTAAATGAGTTAGTAATAAAAGATGGTATGGATCAGGAGTGTTATCTAAGAGAAAGAACTATTAAGAGATTATGAAGAACTCTTAGCCAAGAAAGAAGTGTATTGGTGCCAGAAATCTAGAGAAAATTGGATGACTAAGAGATTATAAATTAATATATTATATAATAATAATAATATTAATAAGAATATTAAAATAAAAGAATGTCACAAGTGTATTGTGTGAACATGTCGAAGGTAGTGTAGGCATCACAGACTTTGTTGTCAAGGGAAGTTTAGGTTTCAAGGATGGAGCATGCATCAAATATTGCCCAGACAACTAAGGCTCCATCAACAAGTATTTTGAAGGAAGGATGTAAAAAGACCAAGTGGGAAGATATCCCTTTTGATGATTTTGACTGCATGAATTTGGAGGATTCTAGTCATACCCCTCAGTGGGTCTTAAAAGATGGTAAATGGAGAGATTGTGCATTTGAAGACAACCTACCTCATCATATTTTTGAAAGTTTCAAAACTTTTTTTCTCAGAGGCCTAGGGATTTTGTAACACAAAATTCCTTTTCTTAGAGGCCTAGGTCTTTGATCTATCAGGGTTTATTAGGGCCTCCGCCAGTGGATTTCCCTATGGGTTTATCTAGTCTACAATGATGGTCTTTTGGTTGGCATCATCCCAGATTGCATCGAAAGAATTTGCCTTAATCTCCATTTGATATTTGTGACGGCTCACCATTATTATCTCCTAGCACAAAATCTAATTCCTCCCTTAAGAGAAGTAACCCTAGATCTGCCGCTAATACTGATAAGGTTTCTTTGGATCAAGATGGGAATAGTCCTTTTGTTTCTACCATCATTTGTTACCTGGCTCTTTCCTCAACTTGTTGATCAAGATTGAATGAAGACTTTCTTCTCCTTCAGATTTCCTTTAGCATCTTTCCTCTTCTCTTTTTCTTCTCACCTGATTCCCCCATTCGTAATGAATTGAGTTTGTCTCTATATAGACATGATTTACCCTTTTCTTGGCTTTCTTGATTCTTGGTGTGTTCCGCAATTCTCATCAATAGATTTAAAGCAAACTTCTGATTTATCTCATCGAGATCTTCTTGCCAACATGAAAAATCAGCTTTAAATCACTTACTTATCTCTGACTTTATCTGGATGATTAAAACAATGATAAGTATCCATTAATTCTATCTTTAGCTTCTTGACAGCTAAGCATTTTTTCATTTTTTGAACTCTCTATTTTGTCGGTCAACACTTCAGTTAGTCATCAGTGATAACTGACTGTTCCCTCAGTGTGACTTCAGTTGTCAATGGGATCTCCGTCCTCGGGCAACACTAAAATTCTTTCCATCGGGTTACTCTATGCTTTTCTCGTCGGTCAACACTGTAACTCTTCTTGTCGGTAATGCTGTGCATTAGCTCGTCAGGTAACACTATGACTCTGCTCTTTTATTCTAAGTGTCGGTGTGCACTCTGTTAGTGTATGCAGTCACTTAGTGAATACTTGACTTGTATGCATTACTGATAGAATAGCCTTGATTCATTATCTCTTTTGAAGTCTTTGGTAGTATTTTCATGACCATACAGATTACATTAAGTTGACATCAATGACAATACAATACATTAACTGATTTAATACCTTGCATGACCATCAACTTAACATCTTCAAACATTCAATCAGTTACATGTCATCAATCTCTCCCTTTGGCATTGATGGAAACATACTACATTATCATACTATACTATTACTAATACAATATGAAATATACAGTTTCATCAAGCTTTCCTAATGTAACTAATACAAATATATGGATTTCAGTACGCTCAAATATCTTTGATTTGATTCTTGCAGCTTTCTTTTTGTCTTCAATCCCTTCACCGGATAGATATCTAATCTTTCTTTCTCTGATGTGATGTGTTCTCCTTCTATGTCAAACTCTCTCCCTTTGACTGTTCTCCTTTCTTGTGATGTCTTTTGTCAATAATTCTCTTCCTTTGTGTGTACTCCCCCTTTCTTGTTACATATTCTCTCTTTGGATACTTCGATGGATATGATCTCTTCCTGAGATGATAATGGATAAACTCTCTCCCTTTGATAGAAATGCCAAACAAACATCTTTGTAAACATAGATTTTGCAAAACAAGTATTTGACAGTGATGTCAAATGGATCCTTTCTATCCATAATATATTCCTTGAATTTCCCAATCCATTGGTAATAACTCTGGTGCTTGGAGTAGATAAATACTTTGTTGTGTATAGATGTATCATTGAAGTCCATCTCTCTGCTTGCATCAACATGAATGATATTATGATAATATGTAGGCTAATGCAGCCTTCTAGTCAGCTTACTGACCAGTAGACAAGGGTCTGACCCCTAGTCTCTTTCTCAAGTATTCAAATGCATCCTTGGGTAGTGGCTTGGTGAAAATATCGGCCAATTGTTCCTTTGATTGCACATACTCAAGTATCACTTCCTTTGCCTGAACTTGTTCTCTCAAATAATGATACTTGATGGAAATATGCTTTTTTTTTAGCATGCATGACTGGATTCTTGGAACTGTTAATTGCACTTGCATTATCACAATAGATAATTACTGGTTCTAAAATTTTCATAGGCATACCTTCCATTAACTGTTTGATCCATGTAATATTTGAGTAGTTTGCAGCAACAAAAACATACTCTGCCTCTGCAGTAGATTGAGAGATGCATCCTTGCTTTTTCCTGATCCATGTGACAAGTCTGTCACCCATAAAGAATGCTCCTATAGTTGTGCTCTTCTGGTAATCAATATTTCCAGCCCAATCAACATTGGTAAAGACCTTAAGTTCAAATTTTCCTTCTCTCTTATACCATAATCCATATTCCTCGGTATTCTCCAGATATCTTAGAATTCTTTTGACAATAGTCATATGTGATTCTCTGGGATTAGCAGAAAATATAGCAACTATTCTTACTGCATGTGCAATATCTGGTCTAGTATGTACAACATACATGAGTTTTCCAATCATATATCTGTACAAAGTATGATTTACTTCTGATGACTTCTCTTCCTTTGTCAGTTTGCATCCAGTTGCCATCATTGTTCCAACTAGTTTGGACTCTTCCATCTTGAATATTTTTAGTACTTCTTTGATGTACTTGGATTGTGTAATGAAATTACCTTCATCTTGTTGCATGATCTGCAGACCAAGAAAGAACTTGATTTCTCCAAACATAGACATATCAAACTCTTTGCTCATTTCATTTGCAAATAATTTGCATAGAATATCATTGCCTCCAAATATGATGTCATCAACAAATATCTCAACAATCAAAATGTTAACATCAATATCTTCCTTCGAATAAAGATTACTATTTTCACTAGTCCTTATAAGTCCAATACTTATAAGATAGGAATGAAGTCTTTCGTACCAGGCTTGGGGTGCTTGTTTCAATCCATACAGGGCTTTGTGTAGTCTACATACCATGTCCCTCTTGTCTGGATCAACAAACCCTTATGGTTGTTCAATATATACCTCTTCTTCAAGTATTCCATTTAGGAATGCAGACTTGACGTCCATTTGATATACCTTGAATCCTTTACATGCAGCATAAGAAAGTAATATTCTCACTCCTTCTAGCCTAGCAATGGGTGCAAAGGTCTCTCCATAGTCAATTCCTTCTTCTTGTGCATACGCCTTGCATACTAGTCTTGCTTTATTTCTGGTGACTTCTCCATTCTCATTCAACTTATTCCTGAATAACCATTTTGTACCAATGACATTCTTGTCATCTGGTCTTGGTACAAGTGTCCATGTCTTGTTTTTCTCTATCTTCTCAATCTCTTCATTCATAGCACTTATCCATTCATCATTATCTAGTGCAACATTGACAGATTTGGGCT
>MU224772.1:1085960-1097501 GCA_018584345.1 Thuja plicata | reverse complement strand
CTTGTTTTTCTCTATCTTCTCAATCTCTTCATTCATAGCACTTATCCATTCATCATTATCTAGTGCAACATTGACAGATTTGGGCTCATAATCACAAATAAGACATCTTGTATTTAGAGACTTACTTATGGTTCTCATACCAGCCTTATTGTCTCCTATGATATGGTTTTGTGGATGGTTCCTTCTAACATATCTGGAAATTACAGGTTCATCTCTGTGTCTATCAACTTGATCATCATTTTGTTCTTCATTCTATTCTCCATCACTTTGTGCATCATCTTGAGCAATATTCTAATCGTCGGTATTTGTAGCCTGATGCTTGAGTGCAATGATCTGTTGCTCGGGATCTCTACATTTTTGTTTGGGTATAGTGTCAGGTTCCTCATTGTAAGTAAACCTATTGTAGTCCTCTGGTTCTTTAGTGCTTTCCTTTTCATTCTTCTCTGCAAATTCATCTATCTTTACATTTTCACTTTCAACAATTTTGTTAGGGGCTTTGTTTAGACATTTATAAGCCTTGTTCTTGGTAGAATACCATAGAAAGATTCCTTCATCACTCTTGGAGTCAAGTTTTCCTTTTCTATCATCTTTTAAGATATAACACTGATTGCCAAAATTTTTGAAATAACTTACATTGGGTGTGTATCCATACCAAAGCTCATAAGGTGTCTTTTTGGTGTCTTTCTTCAATTGTACTCTGTTCAATGTGTAAACAACAGTACTTATAGCTTCCCTCCAGAATATTTGGGTGATGCCTTTCTCTATCATCAGTGTCCTTTCACAATCAACTATGGATATGTTCCTTCTTTCAGCAATTCCATTCTGCTGTGGTATTCTTGGTGCAGAGACCTGTCTTTTGATTCCATGCTCATTACAAAATTTAGTGAATTCATCTAAAATAAATTCCCCTCCTCTATCTGATCTTAAGCATTTTAATTCTTTACCATTTTGTTTCTCAACCATAGCCTTATACTATTTAAACATCTTAAATGCTTCTGATTTATCTTTTAGAAACATGACTGTCATCATTCTAGAGTAATCATCAACAAAGAGAATAAAATATCTATCTCCATAATAAATCTTTGTCCTCATAGGTCCACATAAATTAGTATGGACTAATTCTAGAATTTCATCAGATGTATGGGTTTTTCTTTTGAAACTAGACTTTGTCATCTTACCTTTTTGACAATTCTTATACATGATGTTGTCGGGCTTGGTCATCGTCGGTAAGCCTTTGACATTTCTCTTTTTTCTAATTTTTATCATGTTGTCAAAGTTTACATGACACAATATTTTGTGCCACAACCATATGTCTTCATTTGTAGCAATCAAAGAAGTGGTGTCAGTATCATTCAGATAGAATAAGTTACCTTTTGTCTGCTCACCGGTGCCAATCATATTTCCTGATTTATTGAAGATCTTTGCCTTCTTATTTTCAAATGCTACTCTGTGACCTAAATTATTCAACTGAGAAATACTCAATAGATTATAATTCAATCCATTTACCCAATAAGAATTTTCACATTTTATCTGGTTATTCAACATTATGGTTCCTCTACCTTCAACTGGACAAGGTGTGTCATTACCCATTCTTACTGAACCACCTTTATAGTACTCAAAAGTCTCAAACTTTTGCTTATCACTAGTCATGTGGTGAGTGCAGCCACTATCTATGATACATACATCATTTTTACTAACTTTAGATATGAGTGCAGTTTCTACATACCTTTCATCATCATCATCTGAATCATCTTTTACTGCTACAAACACCATCTAGATGTCTTCATCAGATTCAGTGTCAGTATCATCATCTTTGTATTTTTCTAGGTAACCGGCCTTCTTTCATTTGTCCTTGTAGTCTCAGGTATCTCTTCTTTCTGATTATCGGTAGCTTCTATAATAACCTCTTTCAGATTTCTTTTCAAATGATCTGTCATTACTTCTGTCATCTTTTCTCCTATTAGTACATCTTGCAGCAAAGTGTCCAATCTCTTTACAATTAAAACAAACAAGTGGTAATTCACCTTTGTATTTACCTTTTCCTCTTTGCATTCTTCTAGCCATAGGTGCTTCAATTTTATCAAGATCTTCTTCTTCACTTTCACTATCACTATATTTTATCATAGTGTGCTTATGACTTGATTTACTTATTCTCATAGAAGTTTTGAATGCAGACTCTATGTTTGGTAAGACACTATTATAAAAGTTATTCATCTCAAATGAAATCGGTCTTCCAATCAAATTGTCTAGAGTAACATTTCTATTTACTACTGATCTCATTTCTTGAATGGAAGATACTCTAATAGCATAAGTAGGCAGTAAGGTTCTTAGAATTTTACTTACCACCGCATCTTCTTCTAGTACACCTCCAGCTCCTTGGATAGCATTGACTGCCTCTTTGATTCTTGTGCTGTACTAAGTGATGTTTTCACCTTCTTTCATTTTGAGATCATCAAATTTTCCTCTAAGGCTTTCTACCTTGGATCTCAAAATATTTTTTTCACCACCATGTACACGCATCAATTTGTCCCACATCTTTTTTGCAGTCTTGCAGGTTTTGACATCTTCAAATTTAGCATCAGAGAGTGAGGAAGCAAGCTCTATCATCATGCAATTGTGCTCATGCTTCTCTCTCATTTGTTCAACTGTTGGTGCTCTCGTGGGAAACACATATTCAGTATCTCAGTATTGAGTAACATCATTACCAATACCTGATAAGTGGAGTCTTATTCTGCTCTGCCATGAAGCAAAATTATATTTGTTCAACTTGGGTACATCTCGTCTATTCATCTTGTGATCTTTAGCTTAGGTCTTGAAACCTTGCTTCTAAGCACACAAGCTTTGATACCAATTTTTAGTAATAACTGAGAGGGGGGGGGGGGGGGNGGTGGGGGGGTTGAATCAGTGGCCTCAAGAATTTATCCTTAAATCAACCCTTAAAACTTATAACCACATATTATATCTCAAGTTATCTTCCGTCCTACAAGATGTATGCCTTGAAATACTTTAATCAATTTTCTACTTGTCGGATTGCTTTGTTAATATCTCTTCTGTATGATTACTGATAAGCAGTTAACTATTTATCGAAACACAGTAAATATGCAGAGTATACCGATCAATCCAGAAATGCATATGTGAAATGTAAAACAGTAAAGTAATAAACCATAAACACATAGCACAAGGATTTTAATGTGGAAACCCTGTTAAGGGAAAAACCACTGGGACCGGTACCCCCAATTTTCACTCTTCTGAACTGAGCTCTGTTAGGAGCCAACCCTTTTAAAGGTTACAAACACATTGTTAGGTGTGACCTTATTAAAGGATTTAGAAATAGTTTTTCAATTAGTATCTGGCATCTAATGCTACCATCCTTGATCAAACTCTCTTGGCCTGTCAATAGCTATCATGCATATCCAATGCTACTTTTGTGATCAAACTTTTTGATACTCCTTGGGATGTATCTCAATTGTAAAAGACTTTTAAGTCCTGCTCAATTAAGAGGCTTTATGCTTCAATGGTTAAGCTGAAACACTAATGATCTATTCATACATACAACTCAATTGCAAATTTTTAGATCTATTGTAAGTCCATTACCTCTCTAATCAATATAATCACTTATACCTTTTCTCCACACTGTTATGCTCTGTGATGCTTGTCTCACTGTTCGTTGGTGTCTGCAAAATCTAGCTCTTTCCTCAACTTGTTGATCAAGACTGAATGAAGACTTTCTTCTCCTCCAATTTTCCTTTAGCATCTTTCCTCTTCTCTTTTTCTTCTCACCTAATTCCCCCATTTGTAATGAATTGAGTTTGTCTCTATATAGACATGATTTCCCCTTTTCTTGACTTTCTTGATTCTTGGCGTGTTCCACAATTCTCGTCAATAGATTTAAAACAAACTCTTGATTTATCTCATGAAGATATTCTTTCCAACTGGACAAATCAACTTTAAATCACTTACTTATCTTTGGATTTATCTGGATGATTAAAACAATGATAAGTATCTGTTAATTCTATCTTTAGCTTCTTGACAGCTAAGCATTTTTTCATTTTCTGAACTCTCTATTTTGTTGGTCATCACTTCAGTTAGTCATCGGTGATAATTGACTGTTTCATCAGTGTGACTTCAGTTGTCATCGAGATCTCCATCCTTGTCTTTTCCGTCGGGAAACACTGAAATTCTTTCCGTCGGGTTACTTTGTGCTTTGCTCGTCGGTCAACACTGTAACTCTGCTTATCGATAATGCTGTGCATTAGCTCGTCGGGTAACACTATGACTCTGCTCTTTTACTCTGACCATCAGTGTATGCAGTCACTTAGTGAATACTTGACTTGTATGCATTACTAATAGCATAGCCTTGATTCATCGGTTCTTTTGAAGTCTTTGGCAGTATTTTCATGACCATAGATATTACATCAAGTTTACATCAATGACAATACAATACATTAACTGATTTAATGCCTTGCATGATCATCAACTTAACATCTTCAAACATTCAACCAGTTACATGTCATCAAGTATATTTCAAATATATTGATAAACATTCATAGGCTTTTGCATTCGTGTTTTTACTTGTTTTGGAATTGAGCTCCCTGTTGATCTCCTAATCCCTTGGTGATTCCTCCAACATGGCATTTTTAGCTACCTCCTCATTTGCATTATGCTTAATATACCTTTACCAATATTCTTGATAAAATCTTCTCCATTTTCTGTCAGTATGGTCATCCTTGTCAGTAATGACATGGACCCTTTTTGTTTTGGATATTATGCATCACTGGACTTGTCCTTTCTTATGCTTTGCTTTTCATATCAAGTTTTTTCTATTTATGGTTGATGTGAACACAATCATTCTTTTCTGGATGATTAATTTTTTCATTCATGCAAATTTATGTTTTCAAATGGCCTTATATCTTATCAACATTATGAATATCTCCCATTTATTACTAACCCTGTCCCTTGGTAGCCTTCTGATCACTCATTCTACCTTGGATTGTGCCGTGTAAATATTTTTTTTTTGTGTCATGTGTGCGCTGAGATCGTATGTTGATTGTGTATTGTCACCTGTGGGAGTATATTTTTTCATTATTAATAAGCATGATTTTGGTTATCGATGTATCTTCTTTTAAATTATTTTTATTCATTACCAAAGACTTGGAGGTTCTTTGTCATGAAAACTTGTGGAGAATGACTTTGTTACAGTTCTTTCTTTCTATCTACGATGGTTGCACATTTGAATTCCGTAGTTGGTATTAGTACGAAGGTTGAGTTATGCTCATCCTGCAATTCATTGCATATGGATTACTATCCTCATAACTATAGAGTTTTCTTGGAAGTTGAGATCTGGGAAAAGCCTTTTTTGGGTTTTATTAATGATGATATGTTTGCCTTGATTTTCTTCAGAAATATGATGTTTAGGGAGGCACCACTCTCATTGATGGGCTCTTTCATCATCATGCTCTGTTAAATAATCACAGGGTTTACATGGTTTATGAAAGTATTTAAAAAGATCTTGAACATCAATCATTTAGGCAAGTTAAATTTGCTTTGCACCAATTTGGAAATTGCTTGACTAGGGGCTGTGTAAATGGGGTTCATCTGATTGTCTATGCTCTATTGGATCTTTTGGAGCAAGATTCAATTCTAGTGCCTACTACTGCTCAAGCTACTATTTTAGTCCCTTCCTTGGTCTCTCCACCTCCCTCTCAACTTATCCTTGACCTAAATATTAACATCTAATGTGATCCTTTTTTCCATGTTAAATCTCCAATTGGGTTTGGTTGACACAAATAAAAATATTATGGAGGAATAATATTGTTCATTTGTGCAACATAACCATTTTGGTTGCAGGTTTTTTGTTTTGTGTACAGATTTGGAAGACTCTTCTGCATTCCACTTTTTGTTCCAGCATCTTCCTCTTTTGCTCTCGTGATGAGGATTTCAGTTATGGTTCTATCTCTTCGACACGAATCATGCCATAGTCTTTATTTATCATTCTTGTATATGATGTATTTTCCCTTAGGGGTTATGATATATTATTTTTCTTCAAAGACTATGAACTAAATTGCTCAAAATTTTGGGTATAACTAATTGTAACAAGCTTTGGCTGGGGGGGGCTCTATTCTATACTATGATATCTTTACTTGAGACATTTGAATTACTTTTGGGAAATGATTTAAGTTTTCCTTCCTGGTTCTTTTCTCTGGGAGCTCTTGTTGAACCAATGTAAAAACGATTCTATATAATATAATATATTAAGTGGCACTGCCACCTTGTGAAAAAGAAGTATATTAATATTAATATATTATATTATTAATTAATAATGATAATAATGGTAATAATATTAATATATATTATATTATTAAATTAATATACATTAAATATTGGAACGCGACTGAGTCGTAGTCCCTTAGGACTGTGACTACAAGTTGCAATGTCTAAGGATTGCGGCTGCAGTCGCAACCGAGGGGTGCGACTCACTATCGCCACCCGTGGGGAGGGAGGTGACTTCCCTCACCCACAGGATACTTACAAACCACAACCCCCCACTACAAAAAATGAGAATGTCAGGGATTAGGGGGGAGGAAAAGGAAGGGAGGAAAGGAAGGGAGGAAAAAGATGGGCAACAAAAAGCATAAAAGAAGAAGCAGAAAAGAAAGATTGCACAGTCAGCTTCAAGACAAAGGTAATAAATAATAACAAGGATATATATATATATATATATATATATATATATTGTATAGTCAGAAAATGGAAGCACTTCCATTGTAGACGGGTTTAGCCTTCCGAGTAAGTAGTTTGGGGTCATGGAAAGCGCCTTGAATGGGTTCCTGATCTTGACATGGCTTCCTCCCTATTCTGTTCCTCTTTCCACTCCTGTTTGGCCTGATTTCTACATTCTGGACTGCAAACTGGTGATTCTGGGCTTCAGGGTCAAGGTCGACATTTTAGGTCTATGTCAACCTTGACCCTGACCTAGGTTAGGGTCGACCTCGACCTTGACCCAGGATTCAGATCCCAGGGTCTTGCAGTTTCAGGAGGTCGACCTTTGCAAAAAGTATTTCCCGCTTCCAGGTCGGCTGTTTCAGGTTCCAAAGCGTTGATTCCTAAATTATATTTAATCTAGGTCCTCTCCTAGGGGTAAAGGCTTTAATGGAAATTTAATCCTCCTATGTAGGCCTCCTTAGGAGATTGTGCCCTAATTTCATATAAAAGGGAGCCTTTCTCCCCTCATTTTCTCTAAGAAAGATTGAGAAACAAAAAAGTCTTCTAATCAAGCATCAAACATTCCTAATTGAGATCAAGCATTATCAAGTGAAGTTCAAGCAAGCAATCAAGAAAAATTTCAAGCAAGCATTCATCCATTCAAGTATCCATTTTCATGAAGGAGATCCATTGGAGGCTATTGAAGGATTGAAGTTACAAGGTACCCTTTTGGTGATCTCTCCATCCACCTTCTTCCAAGCCTATTCCAAATTCAAGAACCCATTCAAGACTTGGTGTTGGAGATCTAAAAGAAAGAGATTGAAGGCATCCTACCTTTCTACATTCTGCATTTGAAGCATACTTGTGGATTCAAGGATTCAAATCCACCACAAGGACGTTTTCAAGCAAGGTGAATTTATGCATTTACTTTATCCATTTCTACAGTTTCAATTACATATATTTGAGGTTAATTCCAAAACTGGGGTTTGACCAAGGCAAACCCCTTCCCCCAACAAACAATCTCCTTTTTCTTGTAGGTACAGGTACAAAACAGTGGATTTGAAGCCAGATCTGGATACCCTTTTCGACAAACTTTTGGGATCCGCGAACAGAGTCACTTTCGATTCTGTGCAGGTCAGGGTCGACATTATTGGGTCAGGGTTGACATTAGTGGGTCAAGGTCGACCTTTTTCATAAGATGACATCAGAATGGAAAATGATTTCTGGGTTTTGTTCGTCTCTGCGTTTCAGTTTGGTATCAACTGTCAGTTTTTCCAGAAATAGTCTACAGACCTTAGAAAACAACATTCTTTGATCTACAATATTTCAAGGTTAGTGCATTTTTCCTATCTCTTCAATTATTGTCATATATCATTTATATACATATAATTAACAGAATTTAAGGTATCTACTTTGTTATTCTCCTTTCCAAATAGTTGATTCATTTGTGCATTAACCCTTCTCTTGGGTTGATCAACTTGGATCTCCCATTTGTGCATTTGAGGGTAAAAAAGGAACATCTTATCTTCTCCTTAATCACAATTGCAATACTTAATCAATTCAATTCAATTAAGGTTAATACAATCTAGGCAACACAAAGAATAATAAACACATCTCTAATTCCATCCCCCTTCACATTTTCGTAAGATAGAATATTCAATCTCTTTACATTTTAACACTTAACATCCATCAACATCAACATCAACAATTTATTTTATCTTATATATATATATCAAAATTAATTATAATTGAGTTATATACATTACTGACATTTATGATTCATGTATAATTCCATAATGACGAATATACTACAAATATGTTTTTTGCATAATCAATGTAGGTAAAATTTAACGAATTTTATATTATGTTTATTAATGATAATAATACATTTTATATTCATACTCTCTCTATTAGCCTATACATATGAATCTTATCTTCATTTGGGATCCAAGCTACATAGAGATTAATTTAATGGTAATTCAAGGTTGATATAACCCCCTTGCCTATTTGAGATGGATGACAATTTGAGGTTGATATAACCCCATTGGCAATATGAGATTGATGGAAATTCAAGATTGGTATAATCCTGTTGCTAATTTGATATTGTTATAATCTCATGTAGGCAGTATATATATTGATATCCAGTCACACACATATGCATAGGCTTGGATAATGTCTATCATTTCCAAGTGGACTTAGGAGCACTGCTCTATGGGAAGACGTGCTGATAGTCCAGGTTGCTTAGAATGGATCCTCTATCCTTTAAGTAGAGAACTTGGAATCCTATGAAGCCTGACCTAGAGGAAACTCTTAGGTTCAAATCCCCCTTACTAACTTAGAATATATAGATAATAGTTTTAATATTATATACTATCTTATACTAATAATGGTTTTGCAGGAAATTTATGTAAGGAGACAAGAAGGGACATTACAGTGGTATCAGAGCATAATCTTGCCACTCTGTGAATTTGGTTCATGCAAACTTATCAAAACACCAGGGGAAAGAAAGATATGGAAGAACAAATAGTACAAGTGTTAAGAAACTTCATGGAATAGACCAATGAAAGGTTTGAAAGAACCAACCAGTTGATAATCCAGGCCATCCAAAACATGAACAAAAACAATCATAATGAGAGACCCAATCCCAATCTAGGGAGAGATACTCACTCCAATCATTATAAAAATGAACACTCAACTCAAAATTCTACCCTTAGACCCACCCTACCCAATTTCCTTCCAAGGGAAGAACCCATTTTAGAAGAGGGAGAGCCAACCAAAAATAGTGTAGAGGAACTTACCCAAATGTACACAAGGATAGAACCTAAAATCCAAAGAATTGTTTGCTTCAAGGAATACTATGAAACCAAAATCTTGGAAAGCCATAATAGAAGAAGAAATCATGGAGAAAGAGATATTAGAACCAGGATAGATAAAATGAATCTACCATATTTTGATGGATAGGAAAGGAAACTGCTCAAGCTTGGGTTCAAATATTAGACACTTAGCTTTCCCTCAGCTCTATGACTGAAGAAAATGCCATTAAATTTGTCATAATCTATTTTAACAGGGAAGCCCACAATTGGTGGCACCATCACATCATCACTCTTGGACATAAAAGCATTAACACCTATAGATAATTGACACAAAAGCTCATTATCCAGAGGGAACCAGAATGGTACTTCCAAAAATTAACCCATCTCAAGAAAACAAGAACTATTGAAGAATTTATCAACAAATTCTAGAGTCTATCGGTCATGGTTCTCGATATATCTCAAAAGAGGCGGGTTTATATGTTTATCAAAGGGCTTAAAGAACACATAAGGTTAAGAGTAAAACCTTTTAAACCCCAAACCCTTGAATAATCCATCAGGAAGGCAAAAATGACAGAATATGATGCACCTAAAGAAAATGCCAAAAACTTCATGCCCAAAGTTACCCATCGGGATGGAGGGCCCAAGGAAGAGAATCAAGATAGTCTATGTTATTTATACAAGGATGCATGGAGCATGGATCACCAATGTCAAAAGAGAGTGGAATTGATCGAGAAGAAACTATGCTTTAGATGTAAGGCACCTTGGAGTCATGATCATTGCTGTAAAAGGAGAAAAATAAGCCAAAGGGAAGAAGCGCATGAAGATGAAAATCCAAAAAAAAGGATGATGTGCCCTAAAGTCAAAAATTATTCTTGACTTTCAAGAAAACTAAGGAATCAAAATATCAACAAATTGTTAATCAAATGGAGAAATTTGATAGAAATATATACCATCTAAGAGAAGAAAAGAAATCTGTAAGATACTTGAGGACAAAAAAATTAGGAATGGAGGGAGTATGATGACCCTCGGTTGAACCCACCTATTGTACAGAAAGAATTAAATTATCCTTGTATAGTCAGAAAATGGAAGCACTTCCATTATAGACATGTTTAGCCTTCCGAGTAAGTGGTTTGGGGTCATGAAAAGAGCCTTGAATGGGTTCCTGATCTTGACATGGCTTTCTCCCTGTTCTGTTCCTCTTTCCACTCCTGCTTGGCCTGATTTATGCATTCTGGATCGCAGACTGGTGATTCTAGGCTTCAGGGTCAAGGTCGACATTTTAGGTCTATGTTGACCTCAACCCTGACCTAGGTCAGGGTTGACCTTGACCCTGACCTAGGTCAGGGTCGACCTTGACCTTGACCCAGGGTTCAGATCCCAGGGTCTTGCAGTTTCAAGAGGTCGGCCTTTGCAAAAAGTATTTCCCGCTCCCAGGTCAGCTGTTTCGGGTTTCAAAGTGTTGATTCTAAAATTATATTTAATATAGGTCCTCTCCTAGGGGTAAAGGCTTTAATGGGATTTAATTCTCCTATGTAGGCCTCCTTGGAAGATTTTGCCCTAATTTCATATAAAAGGGAAGCTTTCTCTCTCATTTTCTCTAACCATCATCAAGTGAGCAAAGTCTTCTAATCATCAAGTAAGCTCAACCATTCCTAATTGAGATCAAGCATTATCAAGTGAAGTTCAAGCAAGCAAGATTTCAAGAAAGCATTCATCCATTCAAGTATTCATTTTCATGAAGGAGATCCATTGGAGGCCATTGAAGGATTGAAGCTACAAGGTGCCCTTTTGGTGATCTCTCCATCCATCTTCTTCCAAGCCCTTTTCCCAATTCAAGAACCCATTCAAGACTTGGTTTTGGAGATCTACAAGCAAGAGATTGAAGGCATCCTACCATTCTACATTCTACATTTGAAGTATACTTGTGGATTCAAGGATTCGAATCCTCCACAAGGACTTTTTCAAGCAAGGTGAATTTATGCATTTACTTTGTCCATTTCTGCAATTTCAATTACATATATTTGAG
>MU224772.1:1063505-1078356 GCA_018584345.1 Thuja plicata | reverse complement strand
ATATATATATATATATATATATATATATATATATATATATATATATATATATAAAATAATGATAATAATAATAATAATAATAATTGAGTTATATATATTAGTGACATTATGATTCATGTTAATTCGATAATGACGAATATACTACAAATATGATTTTTGCATTAGCAATGTAGATAAAATTTAACAAATTTTATATTATGTTTATTAATGATAATAATGAATTTTATATTCACACTCTCTCTATTAGACTAGACATATGAATCTTATACTCATTTGGGATCCAAGCTATATAGAGATAAATTTAATGGCAATTTGAGGTTGATATAACACCGTTGCCAATTTGAGATGAATGACAATTCGAGGTTGATATAGCCCCGTTGCCTGTTTGAGAAGGATGACATTTTGAGGTTGATATAACCCTGTTGCCAATTTGAGTTTGATGAAAATTCAAGATTGGTATAATCCCGTTGCCAATTTGAGATTGTTATAATCTCATGTAGGTAGTGTATATACTGATAGCTAGTCATATGCATATGCATAGGCTTGGATAACGTCTATAATTTCCAATAGGACTTAGGAGCAGTTCTCTATGGGAAGACATGCCAATAGTCTAGGTTTCTTATAATGGATCCTATATACTTCAAGTAGAGAACTTAGAATCCTGTGAAGCCTGATCTAGAGGCAGCTCTTAGGTTCAAATCCCCCTTACTAACTTAGAATATAGAGATAATAGGTTGAATATTATATACTACCTTCTACTAATAATGGTTTTCCAGGAAATTTATGTAAGGAGACAAGAAGGGACATTAAAGTTAACATGGATAGATATAAGTATTAAAATAAACTTGAGGATGCAAGAAAAGTTATCAATGAACCAAAGGAAAAATTGAGGCACACCCTTGCTAAGAGAAGAGAGCTTGTTGATAAATTGAGTGAATGTAAAGAATACATTGATCAACTGTCTGAGGGTAGTTTTTCTGAAGAATCTAAAGAAGAACTTGCCGAGCTGATGTATAAAAATAGTGGACTCAAAAGAGAAGTAAATATGAAAAGAGAGCTTGAAATTCAATCTGTCAGGATGGTTGAAGAACTTGAAAAAAGAAGAGATTTTGAGGATGCCAAGAAAATTGTTGAAGATTCCCTAAAGGCTAAAGATGAAACCTTAACAGAAAAGTTAGAGAAACTATTTAAATCGGAGCAATAGGTTGCTATATTGTAGGAACACTTACATGATGCAAATGAAGAAAAATATGATATTGAAAGAGAGAATGAGGGAATAAGGAAAGAGAATGAAAAGCTAAAAGAAGAGTTGAAAGTTGCAAACAACCTGGTGTATAAATTTACAAAGGGTTATGCTAAACTGGATGAACAACTTGGAAGACAGAGGATGGATGAAGAGAAATAAGGTTTAGGGTTTTTAAAATTTGAATTTGGTGAATCTTCTAGCACTAAGGACATCAATGCAGGAAGAAAATCAACACCCAAGGTGAATAAGAACACTGGAAAGAGAAGGTATAAACTGGTATGTTTTAATTATCATAAGGAAGTTCATACTACTAATGTATGTTGGTTTAAACCTATTGGCCCAAATGTTATACCTAGAGGTTCTACTGCTAGATAAAAAAATCCTATGGTAGAACTGATAGTCCTGCAATTCTAGATCTAATGCATTCCATGAATTTTGTTACTATTGCAATAAGTTTGGACATAGTGCTAATGAGTGTAGAGAGAGAATCAATAACCAGTGGTCATATGATTACAACAGTCAAAGACCTATCAATAAATGTAACCAACTATATGTTACTTGTTCTAATTGTCACAAATATGGACATGTGGCTATGAATTGCAGATTAAGATCATTCAGAGGAAATGTTGGATCCTGGAATCCAACATGTATGATCTTTTATGTCTGTAAAAAGGTTGGTCATCTTGCTAGGTCATGTAGAGTAAGAAAGTATACTATAGGTCAACTGGTGAACAATGATGAAAATGCTAAAGGGAAGAAAACTATTAATGTTGATGAAGTAAGACATGATACGAAGAAGACATGGATGAGGAAAGGAGAATTTAATTCATTAGAGTTGAATGAGAACTCCACAAGTCCAGGAAATGTGGAGAATCCATCGATGAATTAAGCTCATTATTTGCTTAGGAGGAGCACTTACAATCAAATCATTTACCGATTCCCTTAATTCACAAGCAGTAAGATGTTATTAATAAATGAGAGGGGGTAGGGGGGTGAATCAGTGTCCTCAAAACTTAATCCTTAAATCAACCCTTTAAAACTTATTACGACTTCTAAGCCTCTATTTATACTCAGTCCTACAAGATGAATGCCTTGAAATACTTATATCCAATTACTACTTGTCAGAATGCTTTGTAAAACCTCCTTCTGTATGTTTACTGATAAGCAGTCTTTCTATTTACCAAAACACAGTAAATAACTAGAGTATACCGATCAATCCAGAATAACTTATGTGAAATGCAAAATAGTAAAGCAATGACTCATAAACACATAACACATGGATTTTTAACGTGGAAACCCTGTTAATGGAAAAACCACTAGGACTGATACCCCAAATTTTCACTCTTCTGAAGTGAGCTCAGTTAAGAGCCAACCCTGTTAAAGATTACAAACACATTGTTAGGTGTGACCTTGTTAGAGGATTTAAAAGATAGTTTTTCACTTAGTATTTGGCATCTAATGCTACCATCCTTGATCAAACACTCACTTGGCCTGTTAATAGGTATCGAGCATATCCAATGCTACTTTGTATGATCAAACTTTTTGATACTCCTTGGGATGTATCTCAATTGTAATAGACTTATAAGTCCTGATCGGTTAAGAGACTTGATGCTTTAATGGTTAAACTAAAATAGTAAAGTGATCTGTTCACACATACAACTTGAATTGCAGATTTTCAAATCTATTATAAGTGCATTACCTCTTTGATCAATATAATCAATTCAATATCTTTGCTCCACACTGTTATGCTCTATGATGTTGTTTCACTGTTCGTCGGTGTCTGCAGAATCTAGCTCTTTCCTTAGCTTGTTGATCAGGTCTGAATGAAGACTTTCTTCTCCTTCAGAATCTCTTCAACATCTATTCTCTTTTTAGTCCCCTTCTCCACCTTCGTAATGAATTAAGTTGTCTCTTTATAGACATGATTTCACCGTTTCTTGGCTTTCTTGATCTTGGCGTGATCCACAATTCTTGCCAATTAGATTTAAAGAAAAAACTCTAGTTTAATCTCAAAGAGATCTTCTTTCCAACTAGATAAAGTATCTTTAAATCCTTCACTTATCTCCGGCTTTATCTTGTTGATTAAAACAATGATAAGTGCTAGCTAAGTCTATCTTTAGCTCTTGATAGCTAAGCATTTTGTCATTTCTGAACTCCTTATTATGTCGGTCAATACTTTAGTTAGTCCTCAGTGATAGATGACTATTCTGTCGGTGTGAATTCAATTGTCTTTGGGATCTCCACCCTTGTCTTTTTTGTCGGGAAACACTGTACTTCTATCCGTTGGGTTACACTGTTCTTTTTCTCATCGGGCAACACTGTGACTTTGGTCATCAGTAATGTTGTGCATTTTCTCGTTGGGTAACACTGTGACTTTTCTCTTTTACTCTGTCCATCAGTGTGCACTCTGTCGGTGTATACAGTCACTTTGTGAATACTTGAATCTTATGCATTACTGATAGCATAGCCTTTGATTCATTGGTTCTTTGAAGTCTTTAGCAGTATGTCCATGACCATACAGATTATATCAATTTGACATCAATGAAAATACAATACATTAACTGATTTAATGCCTTGCATGATCATCAACTTAACATCTTCAAACATTCAATCAGTTATAGTTCATCAATCTCTCCCTTTGGCATTGATGGAAACACACTACATTATCACACTATATTATCACTAATAATATGAAATATAACAGTTGAAGTTCATCAAACTACCAATCTAATGTACTATAACCGATACAAATATCTGGTCCTCGGTAAGCTTCTCATAGCTTAGATTTGATTCTTGTAGCTTTTTGTCTATCTTCAATCCCTTACTGGTTAGATGTAGAATCTTTCTTATTTTGATGTGTTGTGTTCTTCTTCTGTGTCAAACTCTCTCCCTTTGACTGTTCTCATCTTTTGATGTCAGTTGTACTCTACCTTTCTGATTACATCTCTCCCTCTAGATAATGTAATGGATATGATCTATCCCTGATGTTATAATCTCTCCCTAATGTGATAATGGATATAATCTCTCCCTAATGTGATAATGGATATAATCTCTCGCTTTGACAGCAATGCCAAACAAATATTTTTGACAGTAATGCCAAACATATCCTTTCTATCCATAATATATTCCTTGAATTTTCCAACCCATCAGTAATATAACAACTTTGGTGCTTGGAGTAGATAAATACCTTGCTATGTATAGATGTATCTTTGAAGTCCATCTCTTTACTTGGATCAACATGAATGATATTATGATGATATGTAGGCTGATGCAACCTTCTAGTCATTTTACTGACCAGTAGACAAGGTTCTGACCCCTAGTCTCTTTCTCAAGTATTCAAATGCATCCTTGGACAGTGGCTTGCTGAAGATATCGGCCAATTATTCCTTTGATTGCACATACTCAAGTATCACCTCCTTTGCTTGAACTTGTTCTCTTAAATAATGATACTTGATGGATATATGCTTTGTTTTAGCATGCATGATTGGATTCTTGGGAATTTTTATTGCACTTGTATTATCACAATAGATAATTACTGGTTCAAGAATTTTCATATGCATACCTTCCAGTAACTGTTTGATCCATGCAATATTTGAGCAGTTTGCAGCAGCAACAACATACTTTGCTTCTGCAGTAGACTGAGAGATGCATCCTTGCTTCTTGCTGATCCTTGTGACAAGTCTGTCACCCATAAAGAATGCTCCTCTAGTTGTGCTCTTTCGGTCATCAATGTTTCTAGCCCAATCAGCGTCGGTAAAGACCTTAAGTTCAAATTTGCCTTCTCTTCTATACCATAATCCATATTCCTCGGTATTCTTTAGATATCTTAGGATTCTTTTCACAACAATCATATGTGATTCCCTGGGATTAGTAGAAAATCTTGCAACTATTCCTACTGCATGTACAATATCTGGTCTAGTATGTACAACATACATAAGTCTACCAATCATTGATCTGTACAAAGTTTGATTTACCTCTGATGACTTGTCCTCCTTAGTCAGTTTACATCCATTTTTCATTAGTGTTCCAACTGGTTTGGAATCTTCCATCTTGAATATTTTCAGCACTTCCTTGATGCATTTGGATTGTGTAATGAAAATACCTTCATCTTGTTGCATGATCTGCAGACCAAGAAAGAACTTGATCTCTCCAAACATAGACATCTCAAACTCTTTGCTCCTTTCATTTGCAAATGATTTGCATAGCATATCATTGCCTCCAAATATGATGTCATCAACAAATATCTCAACAATCAAAATGTTAGCATCAGTATCTTCCTTCAAATAAAGATTACTATTTTCACTAGTGCTTACAAATACAATACTTATGAGATAGGAATGAAGTATTTCATACCAGGCTCAGGATGCTTGTTTCAATCCATACAGGGCTTTGTGTAGTCTACATACCATGTCCCTCTTTTCTAGATCAACAAACCCTTCTGGTTTCTCAATGTATACCTCTTCCTTAAGTAATCCATTTAGGAATGCAGACTTGACATCCATTTGATATACCTTAAAGCCTTTAAATGTAGCATAAGCATGTAATATTCTCACTCCTTCTAGCTTAGTAACAAGTGCAAAGGTCTCTCCATAGTCAATCCATTCTTCTTGTGCATACCCCTTGCATACTAGTCTTTGTTTCTGGTGACTTCTCCATTCTCATTCAGTTTATTCCTGAATATCCATTTTGTACTAATGACATTCTTTTCAACTGGTCTTAGTACAAGTGTCCATGTCTTGTTTTTCTCAATCTGCTCAATCTCTTCATTCATAGCACTTATCCATTCACCGTTATCAAGTGCAACATTGACAGATTTTGGCTCAAACTCACAAATTAGACATCTTGTGTTTAGAGACTTACTTTTGGTTCTCATACCAGCCTTCTTGTCTCCTATGATCTAGTTCTGTGGATGGTTCCTTCTGACATATCTGGCAAGTACAGGTTTAGCTCTACATTCTTTCTCGGGTAGAGTGTCAGGTTCTTCATTATAAACAAACATGTTGTAGTCCTTTGGTTGTTTTGTGCTTTCCTTTTTATTTTTCTTTGGGAATTCATCTATCTTTACATTTGCACTTTCAACAATTTTGTTAGAGGCTTTATTGAGACATTTATAAGCCTTTCTTTTGGTGTAATACCCTAGAAAGATTCCTTCATCACTTTTGCAGTCAAGCATTCCATTTCTATCATCTTTTAAGATATAACATTGACTACTAAAGATCTTGAAGTAACTTACATTGGGTGTGTAACCATACCATAGCTCATAAGGTGTCTTCTTGGTGTCTTTCTTCAATTGTACTCTATTCAATGTGTAAACAACAGTACTGACAGCTTCCCTCCAGAAGATTAGAGTGATGCCTTTCTCTATCATCAGTGTCCTTGCACAATCAAAAATGGATCTGTTTCTTCTTTCAGCAATTCCATTTGTAACCACCTAGATTTGGCCTACTCTGACCATAGACCCTATTTTCCCTAAGTGTGATCATACCCCCAATTATGTCCAAACAACTCTTCAATCGGCTGGCATAATTCATTCAAATCAGATTTAATCTCCTGAGTGATCTAATCACTAATTTACATTAATCACTTTAGCCAATCCAATTAAATCAATTCAATTCAATCAATTCAAATCAATACATGTCTAAGGTAATTAATTTAAAGAGAATTAAATGGAATCTTAATCATACCTCATCACTTGCAAAATCAATCCCCTAGCCTAATTTATTCAATTTGGCTATAGTCCTAATTAATTATTACAAAGCAATCAAAAGATTAAATGATTAATTAAATCCCTATTATTGAGTGAATATGTTATTACAACAATTTATTTCATTAATATTCCCTCTAACCTAACCAATCTCAAAATACCTAACCATGAGTTCAAAATCATCCCAACCCCTTCTCCCATGCTAATTCTTCTTAATTAGCTAATTAACCCTAATTAGCTAATCCCCCTCCACTCATTCTCTCTCCTCCCATCTCTATCTCCTTAATCACTTGCCTTAAGCCTTAATCCTAATCCTAAGCTACCCTTAAGCTTGTCACATTCCTAAATCCGTGATTAGGAATTCAACCCTCCCCCTAAAAGTCAAAGTTATCAAGTTTGACCTTAAACCCTCACCCATGCTTCTTAAACCCTCACCCATACCTCATTAATGCTTTCATAAATGAATAATTAATGGCTTTTACAC
The DNA here is from genome assembly GCA_018584345.1 of Thuja plicata. NCBI lineage: Eukaryota > Viridiplantae > Streptophyta > Pinopsida > Cupressales > Cupressaceae > Thuja > Thuja plicata. Next base: position 1,070,922 of record MU224772.1, on the reverse strand, counting down.
ATTCTCTTCCACACTCCTCATTAATGAGCCTTACATCCTCATTAATGGCATCCCTTCTAGAGTCTTTTCCCCTTCCTCCATTTCTTCTATAAATAGGATGGATTTTGAGCTCAAATGGCCCTTAAGTTTGAAGCCCTTGATTTTTGAAATAGATTGTTGTAATGCTCCTAATTTTGAAGAGTTGAAAGCATTCTTATGCTGCCCACATTTGGAGGATTGACAGAGAAAACTCATCTTGCATATTTTAGGACTTTCATATTGTATTTTAGCTTCTTTCTTGCTTGTATTGCTATAATCTTCATTTCTAGAGCTAGAATGCATGTTTCTCAATCATTTAGATTACTTTTCATTTGAATCTTCCATTCTTAGGTTGTGTATGTCACTGGAATATGCATAATCTGAGGGATATTATGTCATTTTTTATACTCCTCCTAGATAGGAAGCAATAGATCGATTTTGGTGATTGTTGTGTTTGCTAATCCCTTATTTTCACTAATGCAATGATCTATTGAAGTGTTGTGCCTCTATTAACAGGTAAAAAATCACACACACATCTCCAGTGCCCACTGTGGGGAAATATTTCTCAAAATTTCACAAAATTTTGCTCTATGCCCTTGACATTTTCAAAGTTTGCAAGCAGTTTAACATTTTTGGTCAATATTTTATCATTTCCGGGAGCAAATTATCGTCTGCGGTTTATCATTTTTTGGAATTTTAATGTCGTCTACCGCTACATTTTTGGAAGGTAAAATTTGGCCTTAAAATCATTTTTGGTAAGATTTTTTTCATTTTTGGTACGTGTTATCATTCAGGGTAAAAGGCTTATGGTAAAAAGTATCGTTTGGGGTTTAAATTGTATCATTTTTGGGTTTTATAGTTTTGGGTCTTTGAATTATCGTCTGGAGTCCAGAGGGAAAAAATATAGAGTTTTGTCATTGACAAATATGATTTATAACTTGCTAACTTAGTTGTTTTCATGATTGTGATCCTATTTTTAGCAGCCTAACTTGTGTTTACAGATTGCTGTCAGAGCTAAAAGAGCGAAAAAAAAGGATACTGACTTGTGGTTTTTTAGGTTGCCATCCCCTTTGTCTTGACCTCCATTTTCATTTTTGTTTTTCAAACCTAAGAACACTTTTCTTCTCATTTGTTAAAATGATTAGATAAGTATGCTCTTTTCCTTTAGAGGAAAATCAGAAAATCAAACATCGATTTAAAACTTGGAAAGAAAGTGGAGTAACTGAACAAAGCAAACAAATCGTCTAATTTTGGAAAAGTAATTGGACAACACAAATCATTTAACATTGTGGTTAATTGAACAAACAAACCTCATTGTCTAAATTTTGGGATAGTAACTGAACAATCAAGCTTTGCTTTCAAGTACTTCTATTTTCATTAAAATAGGAACATCTTAAATTAGGCACAACATTGCTTGAGGGAAGGAACTGTTTGATTGAAATTATTTTGGGAGAAAATGGCATGGATTAGGAGAGTATGCTCTTCTTCTTTTGAAGAATAAGAAATCTAGACATCCTATGCTCGGCAATCCTTTGTATGCTTATTTAATAGTAGAGGGCCTTCCAATTGAGGAAAAAATCTCCCGGGAATGACCCAAGTGAGGATAGGTTTAATGCTAACCCTTCCAACTCACTATAAATAATTGCTTCCTCATAGGCCAAATCCTCGGAAGACGAAATCATTTTTGTTGATGGAATTTTGACATCATTCCTTGAACATGCTTAGGTATGTGTAGAGCAAATCCACTTGAATCTTGCTTGCGATACTACACATATTTGAGTACTCATAGGGCTATACGCCTCAATTTTGCCTTGTGCAATTCTATGGGAGACAGTTTTGAATAGATTGCCCCATCATAAACAACAAAATTTGTAGACAAACTACCTGATTCATCCCTAAAAGGGTGATAATCCTTGTGAAAGGAAAAAAGTAATTGCCCCAAGACACTCATCATATCATGCCCTCACTTGTGTTTGGAGTCAGCTAATATGGCATCATGACTAGAGCCATTGCATGCTTGGTGATGGCCATATTCTGATTAGCATTTGAGTGTGTACCTAAGTCAACGAGCAAGGATTTTCATCCTCTACCTAAAAAATAGGGCATAAGGATGTGTTTGTTGACCCTTTAACAATGCAACAATGCTTGCTGTAACTGAAAATCATTAAAAAGATAACACCTTCAAACAAGCAACAAAATTCAAACCTTGGTCTACATGTGTTTTTCACTCACTGAAAAATCTCAGAACGTGATCTTTGATCAAACAAACTTCACGCAATTCTAAGACAAAAATGATAAAATTTGACAGTGGGAACTTGCATCAAATCCTCTCAGAGGAAGATAGTTTATTTTAGATCCCCTTTTGAATCTTTAAATTAGTCCTTATTTCTTTTTCTGGTCTCACTGTGGCTGTGTCAAAAACTTTTTTTAGACATCTACCTTGCATGTCCTGTCAGACTCTTACAATCTAAGTCAATATGTGTGGTCTATCTACTTTTAACAACTTGATTTCCAGCTCACTATTAGGGCATTCTAACCCTTTGATGATGGAATCATTTACTTCCACCAAAACACAAACAACACTTCTACCGAGACACACTCACTTGAACGATTTGAGACTCTACTTGACACTATCGGAAAACTTTGACAAAGTTGAGATACAACTTCATGGTTAACACAAGATGCAACAAGTACACATCTAAAGGATCAGGAGTACTTCCTAAATCACTACACTTTCAAGGAGAAACATCTCACATTTCCCTACTCAATCTAGACTCTCCAGAAATGGACAGGTCCACTCACGGATGGAGTGAGGATTTTGAGGAATATGACAATAGAAAAAACCAAAAGCATGAAGATATCGATGAAGAAGAAGAACCCAAATTTGACCATCTATATTTGAATCAGGCAGTGAGGAAGACATCACTGAAGAAGAGTACGATAAACTCAAACAGAGCAAGAAGTTCCACAAGATAATGGAAAAGATGATTGATGAAGATAAAGAGAAATACTTTCTCCATCTAGCATCCACTGGCATAAAGTTACCCAAGGATTATGATGTGGAAAAACTAAAGGAGAAGGAGGTGTCAACTCCTATATCTATTCTCACAAAACAACTCACGTTGATGCAAACAGAGCTCATGAATCTCAAATAGGAGAAGGCTAAACCCAAGAAAAAATACTCTATGGACTCCATTTGCCCATTTCCTTTCGACACGAGTATTACTATTGTCATGTTTCCTCCCAACATGACGAGGCCAAAATATAACAAGTATACGAGAGAGACCAATCCACATGAAAATGTTAGAGAATTCTGTGCTCTTAGCATAGAATACATGCATGAACCTACTTACCTCATGCAACTTTTTCCTAGAAGTCTAGGAGGAAACGCCATGGAGTGGTTCTCAAAGCTTACGCCTAAGGTAAAATATTTTGAGGAGTTAATTCATTAATTTATTCAACATTACTCCTATAATATATAGCATGATGTGACTATGATGGATCTATGTAACACTAAACTAAAGACTAGCGAATCCTTTACACACTTTCTAAAAAGGTGGAGGAGAACCTTTGCATGGTATTCAAGAGCTATTCCTAAATCTGAGAAATTGGAAATCTTTGTCAATAAATTGGTACCTGAGTTAAACTACACATTGCAAATGGAAGACTCCCCTAGCTTCAATAGGATGATCAAGAATGCCATCCGTATCGAAGAAGTCATGGTTAAAAAGGGAGAAATCACTCTTCAAAGCGAAAACAAATCTACCAACTCCAACTCCAAGCCTAAGTGGTGGAAGAAAAATAAAAATGTTGTCAATGATGGAGTAGTAGATGCCTCTAATGTTAATTCTAAACCTAAAGTATTCAATCTGACTAACAGCATGCAAGCAAGAAAAGATGCCAAGGTAATGACCTTCATACCTAAAGCAAAAAATGATAATGGAAAAGGTCGGCCATGGACTTCCAAACCTCATAGAACATTTACTCCTTTGGGAGAGCCTCTTGAGACTGTTTTGAAGACACTATTAGACAACAAAGTTTTCACAATCCTAGATTCCAAGCCCTGGGAGCCAGAGTTCAAACCAAAATGGTGGAATGACGATTCTTACAGTGTCTTTCACAAAAAAAAGGACACAAGAATAAAAACTATCTTAAACTCAAACATGTTATCCAAGACCTTATTGAAGGAGGCAAGATCAAAGTGGAAGGACACACCACTAATGAAGACCATACAAAATTTAACAAACTGTTCCCTAATTATGAGAAAGGGAAGGCATCTAAAGGGAAAGGAAATGAAGTAAACTACACCTATTTCCATAATGATAATGTGATCAACATGCTAGACATTAAGACTGAATCAATTAATGTGGTCACAATCAAAGGTGTTAAAGACACATATTTCCAATCGAATGTGGTGACTCAGAGCCAAGCACAAGTCACAATCAAAGGACCCAATTCCTCACCAAAACTGACATCAATGTCCAAGGTTCCTATTGTTACTATCCCCAAACCAGCAGAAAAACACATGGTTACTATTCTTGCAACAAATTATGACTTGGTGGACCAATTTCAATGAACCTCTACTAAAATTTCCATTTTTGAGTTGCTTAAAATATCCACAGTGCATAGGGAAATCCTGGAACAAGCCCTACATGCTACTAATGTACCAAAGGACCTTGATATAGACAAATTCCAAGCAACGGTTAATCAAATCTCAACGCCACATTACCTCTCCTTTTCAGAAGAGGATGATAAATCATTGACACATCTACATAATCAACTCCTTCATAGTGAAGTCCTCATTCATAAATCCCATGTTAGAAGCTATTGATAGATGAAGGCGCGTGATTGAATATTTGTACCCTTAATCTAATCAGGAAACTGGGTCTCTTAGAAAAAACCATTGATTCTAGAAGCAAAATCACTATCAAAGCTTATGATGAGGAAGAAAGATCCTCTAAAGGTCTTATTGTTCTACCTATTAGAATCAGGCTAGTTGAAAGGACTGCCATATGTCAAGTTTTGGATCTTCCCTTGGCTTACAACATCCTATTGGGGAGACCATGGATCCATGAAATGCAAGCTGTGTCATCTACTTACCACCAGTGTATCAAGTTCCCACATAATGGGGTGGAAGTGACAATCCCTGTAGATGCCAATTATACTTGCAATAATATCAAGGAAGGTAGTATTATTCCACATAACAAAGATGCTATAGATGAGATTGCTTCTGAGACTACCAAAGACATGGTGATGAAAAGTTTTGAAAATACCTTAAAAATTGAAGAAACAGGTATGGGAGAATACAAGCTAGACATGACCCCATCATTAACAGAGCTCCCAGTATCACCAAGATCCTATGGAAAACCTTCCTCATCATTCACACCTACTACATCTCAAATGCCAGAAATCCACAAAGCAACTAGCATGGTTAAGGCATCCACATCTTCTTTAGATAACACATAAGAATAGGCAGCCTTAGCCTGGATTTACAAGGGAGAACCGACGGAAGCTGAGGTAAAACATGTGGAAATATCCCTGGAGAAGTATGGAAAAAGATATGATCTCCTCAAACAAATGGGATACAAAGGAAAAGGACCTCTAAGTGACACAGGAAGAGGACTTATTGAGCCTGTGCACATGGAATTCAGGAATACTAGAGACAAAACATGACTAGGTTTTAATAATGAATCTAACAAACCTACTTCAAAAGAAAGCCTGGTCTCTAAAAAAGGGAGTAATGAAATAGAAGAGATAGAACTAGAACAATGGTCCTATGAAAGATTATTACATGTTGGCATAGAGAATCCTGACTATCAAGGAGAGCGATATATACCAAGCTTTGAAACACCACAAGATATTCACATACCTTTGTTACCACATGCTCCTATTCAAGAGGTAGGAGACACAATATAAGATGATCCATAGATACCATTGATAGCAAAAGTTACTGAAGACACACCTCGACAATAGGATTTACATCCTAACTCAGGGTAGTTTGTCACAATCACACATGTCCTTGATTTACCACACTTTGATCCACAGGTGGCTAATCGGGTACATCAGATAACTATTGCTGAATTCTTAAACAGGTCTGATGACAAAATAACAAACTCTCATGATTATGAATGGGATGAGCTATTTGTTTCCATAAAGGACATTGAAATAGATGTAATTCACATATTTGTGGCTCCATCAGCACCCAAAAAACTTTCTAACACTATTCCCAACAATATTGATTCTCCTGAAGTAGAGGAAGATTTCCTTCCTCCAATCATTGATGGAGAGACTGGTGTTCTCATAAGTCTAGAAGAACTTCAGAGGTGACAAGAAAGAAGCCTCCTTTCACAGAGAGATGATGATGAAATTTCTACTGATGAGTCACTAGAGTTTGGTCCACATATAACTAACAATGACCCTTTTAATAACGATCTAACTCTTATTGATCTAAATATTGAATAACTTAACTTAATAGAACATGTCATCTCAGTTAATAGTCTTGACGCTGACACGATGCTGTCCTTCCCAGAGTCTGACTCCTTGTCTTTAATAAACCCAGACCTAATTGATTGGACTAATACAAATCCTACTCCTATCCTCAACTTTCCCAATGACTACACCTTGGCTTGCTATCTAAACACTTGTGAACCTTACCCTTCTTCCACCAATGCAAGGAGCGTAAACATGTCACAGGAGGATATCAAGTTTCTCAGTCAAAAATTGAAAAAGAAAAAGAAAAAGGGAACTGACAGTGAAAACCACGTTGTGGTAGTGTCATATCCTAAAATAGTAAAATTCAAAAGACGTATCTGATGGTGAAAACCTCGCAGAGGTGCTAAAAGATGAGATTCTTGATATCCTTCCTGAGCACTTTCAAGAAAGGTCTCTAGTTCTGATAGAACCAACAAAACCAGTTAACTTGGGCACAACTGAAGATCCTCAAATAGTTCACCTATGTGTGTGTATTTGGGTACCTGATGAAAACAACACAAACACTCAATAGGTCATTGCATTAGTCCAAATGGTTAGATAAAAAATTCAAAACCACTAATATCGACCTATTGCCTTCTAACTAGAAAGAGTGTGATTAGTTGCATATCAGCCCTCAGAATATGCTAAAAATCAGTGACATATACTATCCTAGCATGAAGGATTTAATTCAAAATTAAGCTAAAAAGATAAAAAGCATGTATTCTAGCTCTAAAAGATGAAATTAAAACAATGTAAAAGCATGGAATAATGAGTGGAATGTGAATCTAGGATGAATCCAATAGCATAAAAATGTATTTTAGATCTAATGTGAAGGCTTATTTGCTCTCAAAATAGGCTTCTATTTATAGAAGAATAGGAGAGAGAGAGGGGGGACAAGGTTCATTTATGAATTAGAAGACTCATAAAT
>MU224772.1:990740-1009028 GCA_018584345.1 Thuja plicata | reverse complement strand
ATGCAACTCCTACTCCCATGGTAAAAGGAAAGGTGTATAAGAGGAAACTTGACACATCAAAAGGAAAAAAAATAGTTGGGAAACCTACCAAAAGGAGAAAGTTTGTTCAGACAAATGAGGATATAGAGGACTCAGCTATGGATGAGCCTGGCACTACAATTGAACAAGCAAAGGAAACAACAAAGGTGACATCAACTACTAAAAACATTGATGAAATTTTTAAGTACATTTCTGAAGCATCATCTTTTGGACATCCTAAGATTAGGAAATGGTTGAGATGGGATTTTGAAGAACATAATAAAATTGAAGATGCAATTATAGCCAAAATGTGCAGACACTATTATGTCCCACTTCAATTCACTACACGTGATGTACCTCAAGAACTGTTGATTAGACTATCTTCTAGGTTCACATTTGCACTCCATGAGGAGAAAAGGATAAGAGAAAGAGTACTTGTTTCTCTTATGCCTCCTAAATCAAAAAGGGAAGAAATAAATGAAATTATGGAGAAATATGAGAAAAATTTCATACCCAAAATGAGAGCTTACAAATTTTTGGAAGAGAAGTTTATAGAGCTAGAACAAGAAGCTCATGATAAATGGAGCAAGATACTCAATCCTGCTGAGGAGAGAAGTTATGAGAAGGAAACTGTTACTCATAGAGATAACTCAACAACTGAGTTAGACAGTGAAAAATTTCAAATAACTGGCCAGAAACAGGTTGATATTATAGATGAAGAATGGCCTAAAAATAGTGTGGAAAATCAAGTACCGGCAAGTCCAATTCACATCACTTTAGAGGATGAAGAAGTTACCAAAGAAGAGTTAACAATAAAAGGTAACTTAGATGATGATATAAATGATGAATCATGGTTGGAAAACATTGTCAATGACACTATAGGAAAAGACCCTACAGGAGGAATACAAAAATATGAAGACATAAATACTGCAAAGGGAAATACCGACCGACAAGATTCAACTATTGACACTGCAATAGTCAATACACCAAAAAACATGAATATATTAATAGATGCTATTGATATTCAATCAAGTCAAGATAAATCATCTAAAAAGGATGATGATATACCCAAGGATATGGGTATAGATGAAAAAAAATATGCATCCAACACTCAAAAGGATATAGATGTAGAAATGAAGGATGCAACCGACAATCAACAAGTGTCAAATGATGAAAACAAAGATGCAGATAAAAAAACTGAGGATACATTGAGAAAGGTTGAATAAAAAGATAAGAGTGAAGAAGTCAAGCTGGATGAAGGCACACAACAAAAATAAACTATATCTATTGATACACCTAAGGCCAATGAGGAGACATCTTCACAAAACCAGCTGGTGGACTCAAAACAGAAACAAAAGGACGCCTCATCTTCTTGACCCTCACCTACCAGGTCAACCCAATCTCAATGATTAAAAATGGTAGTACATCAATCTACCACCCAGCCAAAGAAAAAGAAGAAGAAAAAATTGAAGAAAGACATCTTGGCTATTACAATGGATGAAGTAATAGAAGTCCCAAACTGGGATATTACTACTTTGGATAGTGATAAACTTCAAGAGTTTGGAGTGATATGCCAAAGGAAAGCCATTCAGAAGAAAATGATATAGGAACACAGGGAAACAATGGCACTTGACAAGGCAAGAGACATTCTCCAAAAACTTGTTCCTGAGGTGAAACTTGAACAAAATGCTACAATTAAGGAGCAAATTGCTATTCCTACCGATGCCATCACAGACTAGAATATAGATACAGAACAAGCTATGGAAGAACAAGTAGAGAAAAAGTATCAATACAAGCTAATTGATAAGATCAGCCAAGAAGTAGTAGTGAACAAGGTAAAGCTCTCTGAACTAACTGATCAATTATAGCCAATGATTGCTGAGGCAATTACCTTAGTTCAAAAGATGTGCACGCTTGAAAAGTTTATAAAAGGAAATAGTGACAAGTGAGCATAAATAGACTCTAATGTCACAACGAGTGCAGAAAGCCTAACCTCAAGTGCAGACAGTATCAAGGTGCATCATGACAAGGTCATTGAGGCTAACAAGCTAAGGAAAGAAATATGGGATGCTGAAACACAACTACGAGGTGAGATTATCAAATTATAGGCACACATCTTGCCTAATCTTACTATTCTACAACAACATATTTCTGAAGCCAAAAACTTAATTGCAACCCCAGAGATGTCTGTAGTAGACAACATCTATGATATGCACGTAAGGATATCACTTGAGCACATGGATCTAGAAATGTTGAAGGATAAATGGGAAAAGATGATGGAGGAGATCAAGTCCTCACATTCCCACCTTTTTGACAAGATATAAGTACCTTTGCCTTTATTACCAAAAAAGGAGGAATAGAAAGGAAATGTATATTGTATGTACAAAAGGAACATATATGTAAAGATAGTTATGTACAATATATCAAAAAAGAGAGTACATAAGGAAATGCATATATACTTACACTTATTGGAATATACATAGGGGGAGTCATTCAAATGACTAAGGAAGGAGTATACATAGGTGTACATACTAATACATTCAGTATATTGCACATATCATGTTTTTGATACTAATGTCAAATGGGGAGATTGATGACATTATTTTGCCATTAGTACACTTAGTGAAAAATATTAACAGAGATCATTGGTACAAGCATAACTGGCAGACTACAAGCATAACAGACAGACAGTGAGCATACCCGATAGATCAAAAAGTCATGAAAAAATGCTAAGTATGGAATTGACCGATGAACATTGACAAGTGTTAACACCGACGAAGTAAACAAGATCATCACCGATGACACAGTTTTGAGAACAAAACCGATGAAGCACAAAAAGGAATTGACCGACAAATAGTTCAAGAAAGGAACACCAACAGAAAAGAAAACTGATAGACTGACAGAGAAGACCGACCATCAGAACCAACAGCTAGTTAGAGAACCCGCAAATAGTGGATCTGAATTTTACACGTCAGATAAAGTATTGTAACTCTATTTATAGAGTTTTAATTTGTTTTAAATCATTACTTGAGGGTCAAGCAAGCATAATGTAAATGTTTTAAAGCATCCTAATGGATCTAAAATATATCTAACTAAAGATCAAGGTCAAGTTGTAAACCTTGGATCTAAAGTTAACTTGCGAAAGCATGAATTAAGAATTGAGCTAAAATCTAGTATAAATAGATGTTCAATCAATTATGAATTATGAATTCATTATTGTTGATAGTGTTAGAAATTAATCTTTACTTGCATTATGCAAGTAGGAGATTCCTATGGAATCCCTACACCTATTTTGTCCTCTTGTGAGGATAATTCATTTTATGTATTTTTTATTATCCCTTGGTTGTATTATTTAAATGGGATAAACCAAGGTATCCCTTAGATTCCTCCTTAAGAGGAAATAACACAAGTGGCACACACTTTATGAATGTGGCTCACATGCACATAGGAGTTACACTTCAAACTCCTTCTTTCATCTCTACTTAAGAGATGATTCTCCTATTTCTTTGTAGTAATACAAGCACTAGTTGTAGCACTTTGTCACTTCAAGTGACTCATTTTATGAGCTTGGCTCTCATTCTCTCTCTCTCTCTCACATTCTTAGGCAATTTTCCCATTCATATTTATTCACGGGGTTTTTTTTTTTTATGCTTTTCCCCCTTCAAAATCTTGTCTCCTTGTCTTGCTCTTGGTGAATGCTCCTAGTTTTCTGATTTATTCATGGTATATCTCTTTTCTCCTTGCTCTTTGGTTTAAACAACTTCATGTTTCTCTTTATTTTGTTATAATTTTAACAGATAGCCATGAAGAGAATCTAAGGAGTAGAAGGTAGAATTCATGCAAAGTTCAGAAACAGATCACACCAGTTATCAAGAACACACAGAGGCTACCGATGAGCACACAAAGGTATTATTTAATCAAGAAAAGATGATTACTCATACATAGGAAGCTTTTTTGGATCTGTTATCAGCAATTGGAGATTACATACATCATCAGATCAAAGACTTATGTAGTTGCATTCTAACAAGTGCATCACATCTAAAATCCTTTTGTAGAAGGTGGACTTAACCGTTCTTTACAAATCTCTTAATGAGTGCACACTTAACAGTGTTGCTAAAGCTTCAAACAAAGTAGATCTTAATAGGTATCCACTGTAATACTCCTAATAGGGTAGGTCATCAAAAGTGACCAATTGTAAGCCTTAACCAGCCCCTTCTTATTTGCAGATAGTGAAGTCTTGTAGGTAACAATCCCCACCGCAGTTTTTACTTCCTAACAGGAGTTTTCTGCGATATCATATCTTGTGTCATGTGTTATCTATTTTCATGAATGTTTCTTGTATGATTGCATATACATAAAGAAGGATGAATAGTTAGATAAGATAATTTACAAACTGATGACTAAGGGTTAATGGGATAACCAAGAAAATTTTTATAGGTACTGATTCACAAAACATTGTTCACTCATTGCTAGTGTATGCTCATCCTTGATCCATGATATCTTGTAGGGTTTTGGATGTTTCATCCTCTCAAACTGTAAATTTGCAACCATTTCCTCAGATGCCAGATTCTCTGAGCTTCCACTGTCAACACTCACCTTCCAAACTTTGTTTGCAACTCTACATTTGGTCTTGAAACTTTTTTTCCTGATTGGATCTTTCTTATCTTTCTCACTCCATAGTATCCTTCGGATCATGAGGTTACTTTTAGGTTCATTGGATGGATCCTCTTGGATCAAAGCATTTCTTCTACTGCTACCACCTTTCTTTCTTGCATGTGTACATTCAAAGGATTTATGTACTTCTTTACCACAGTTGTAACAAGTTACTTGGAAACCTCTTCTGCTATATCCACCTCTGGAATAATTGCCTCTTCCTCGATATGAATTTCCACCTTTCCATTCAGTCTTTCCTTTATCTTGAGATGTGTCTGAAATTGACTTGTCTAGTTCAGATCTATTGTTTTCACCATGAGATCTACCTCTTCCTCTAGGGAATCTTCCACCTCTGCCTCTTTATCTTTGTTCATATTTTTTGTTCAACTTCTCTTCAGCTTTTAGGGAAAATTGATATGCCTCTTCAATACCTTCCATTTTGACCAAACTGATCTCATCTTGTATGGAACTTCTCAAACCATTCAGATATCTTGCAACTCTTTCCACTTCATCTTCAACATGTCCAGATCTGACGTCTAATCTATAGAATTCGTCAGTGTAGTCTTTTACTAATTTGTCTTTCTTCTTCAAGATTTGCATTCACTAGATTAGGTTAATCTGATAATCACAAGGAAGAAACTTTCCTTTCAATTTGTTCATCATCTTATCCCATACCTTGATTTTGTCTTTTCCTTTCTTCTTTCTATCCAATTGTAGATGTTCTCACCACAAGGATGCATGATCTTTCAATTTTGTGCTTGCAATCTTCACCTTCTTATCCTCTGCAACATTCTTATATTCAAAATATTTTTCCATTTCAGTGATCCAGTCAATCAATTCATCAAAATATAATTTTACACTATACTCAAGAGGATTAAACTGAGGTGTGGATTTCAAACTTTTCAAAGCTCTCAGGAACCTTTCTTCTTCCTGGTCCATGACAGGTGCAGGTGCAGCTTCACCTTGAACCTCTTCAAATTCATCATCACTAACATCTTCAAGATGTCTTCCTCTATGATGGGCTGTCTCAACAACTTCCAGTCTTACAACCACTTGTCTAAGCATATCAGCTAGACCTTGATCAATATTTCCTCTCCCACGAACCATCTTGAAACTCTTTGCAATTATAGGTCAGATCGCAACCTGCCACCCTACAAAAAAATATCCTTAGAGTTTACAAGAAGGAACCATGGATCTCAACTCACTTTGATACCACCTGATGCAAGGGAAAGAAGAATCTGGGGCCTAGGGAACACCCATAACCGTTCAGCTTGTGTAAACAATGTGGAATTAACACAACAACACAATGAGAGAGAGAAACACAAGATTCTTTCATCATTAATCTGATCAAACTCAATACATGCCAGGATGTAAGGCCTTCCTGGTTATGGCCATATACATTACAGTGTATTAAAAATGATCTTCTTACAACAGAGGTCACAAATATTCAATATCTTAACATTTTTTCTTCTTGCTCTAAGACTTTCTACTAAACTAAGAACATACAAAAGAATATATACAAGAGTCCAACAGAGAAGTCAACACTCAAATACAAAGGTGAGACCCAGATTTAGGTCCACATAGACCCCAATGAGGGACCCCACATTAATTCAGCCATGAAAATTAAATGTCAAATTCGGCCTGCAGCTCCAACTCCCAAATAAACCAACTCGACAAAGTATGACTGAGCAACAAAGAACTTGGGAAAAGAAGGACCGAGAAATAAGAAAAAAAACTAGCACGACCAAGCAATAGAAGCTTCGTGACAATGAACAGACTGAAATGAAAGTAAACATATTTTTGGTTGAGCAGGATTTCCAAGAACCCAAGATTCTCCTGCATCAGTATCTTTCTCAATATCACATTGGTTCTCTTCCTCCAATATGCTTTGTGTAATTACAAATTTCTATGGTGCATCAGCTAATCTAAAAAATTCACAACATGGACCATCATCAACCAAGTTATTTCCTCTCCTCAAAGGATTGGGAGTATCTTCATTCTTATTTGTTCTAATTGGCTTACTGTCTGTCCAATTTGTATTGTATGACATGTCTTGCAATCTGAATCTCTAATTTCAGTTTGGGTAAGGATGATCTCTCTTATTTGATTGGAACCTATCTCCCTTATTTATCTTGATATGAAAACCTTTGACCATGTTCATCAACTTATCAATTTTATCTTCATCCTTATTTTTCTTAAGTGGTCTTGGGTTATATAGCTTTGGATCCTCCCTTTTGTTAAACATGCTAGTAGCCTTGCGGTTTTTCAATGGTCATGACAGTTTTAAATGCTTTCTTTAGTGTGGATGGTCTATGAAATATGATCTCATAGTGAGTTTTAATATTAAAAGAACTTAGATAAAAATTGATAAAAAATGAATCAACATGCCTAATATCTCTAGGAATTCTGTTCAGCACCTTATTAAACCTTTTGTTAAATTCTTCTACAGACTCATTGAAATTATTCTTAATGCTGGTTAATTCATGAGAATCAAATAATGTAGTGTTGTGGTCACCAAATTTCTCAATAAATTGGTTCACAAAATCAAACCAACTTGAAATAGATCTATCAAGTAGCTCTCTATACCATTCAACAACATCTTCTATCAAAGATTGGACAACTAGTTTCATAATACATCCTCATTGTTTTCATCCAATTCTTCAATAATATTTTTTAAGTTAATCACATGCTGCTTGGCAGATTCAACTCCATTTCTCAACAACTTTGGAATGGAAGTCCTTAACTCATTTGATATGGGGTTTGGACATCCAACTTTCCCATCAAAATCCAATTGTTGGAATCTCTCAATCACCTTGGGTGCCCTTCTTCCAACATTATGTCCACCTTGATTGTTCATTATTGGTCCCTGATTTTGGTGATTTCCATTTCTATAATTCTGACCTCTTTGGCTATTATTTTTCTAGACACCATGATTTTTTTTCTTGGGATTGCCAAGATTATGGTTCCCTCCATTATTTGGTTTTCTCCAATGTATGCTATGCCCTCCATTGTTTCTCTTTTCTTCGTAGTCATTTTGTTCAAACAAAATGTTTGCATAACCAACATTTAAAACTTTCTCCATATTTTTTCTATGAGGGGGATTATATCTTGGTTCCTTATATGTTTTGAATGATTTTCTCCCATTATCCTCTTTAGGAGATTAAATGTTAGTCTTACTCACTCCATACCTTGTGATTATATCACTTGGAACTCTTCTCAAACCTCTAGCAACTTTTCTTGGGGATAGGCTGAAAAGTGTTTGAAAAACCATATCCAACTTCTGGTCTTCCTCCTCATCCTCCTCATCAACCTCTTATTCTTCCTCCTGATGATTTTCTTGTTGATTTTCACCATGCTCTTCATGAAAGAAAGGATTTATGTTGTCTTCTGGAGTGTGGTTATCTGTCTGCTCATCTCCTTCAATGTTGATCTCCTTTTCTCTTTCAACAAACTTCTTATACCCCGTAAAAGATATGCCTGCCACACTCATTTATTTTGTCCACCTTTTGTTTGGAATCAATTCCACATGACTAATTTCTCCTTGATATAAGGACCTCCTTCCCCACATATGACTAAGAGAGAAATGCCTAGGATTTCCACTTGTCTTTTCAAAATACTGCATACATCAAATTGTAGAGTCACCACTTCACTTCTGAGGAAATATCTATTACTTGTTTTGAGTTATCTTTTTCCCAGTTAAGTCTATAAGTATATTTTCAATAGTTCTAAAAATATTATTGAAATTTCAAATACTAGATAAAAAATACTAGGGATTATGGATGTCTTTCAAACTGTCTTATACATAAATCCCCAGCAGAGTCGCCAATTTATTGGTTCCCAAAACCATAGATTGGAAATCCAATAGCTTTGCCAATTCTCCTATATGATTACTTCAATCTGTCTTGACTAATGAATGAGAATAATCTAATTCCTTTGCACTTTAGAATTCTCTAAACCTAGGTGGGTAGACTCTCACCCCAAACACAAATGTTTTTTCTATAGTGAATTTAAACTTCCTTGATTTCTCAGGATGAAAAATGTTCCTTGAGGTTAATCATAATAATAGTATTTACTTCTTACTTGTGTTTGAATGCTTTGTAAATAAAATTGAACTGTGTGTAAGAAAATATTTTTAGGTATGAGAATATACTGGTAAATTCAAATACACATGGGTGTAGGAACTAAACCTCAATGCTTTGCAATGTAAAAAGCCTTTCTAAGAATAAAACTCAGACCAACCCCTTATCCAAATAATTGGGTGGAATATAGTCAAGATTTGTTTGAAACCTCATGTACACTTTGAAAATTTATTTTAGAACTCCCTCTACCATGACATCAAGGATAAATTGATTACAATATCTATTCTAGTCTAAATGAATTTAATTCCTTGATAGGAAACTAATTAGACAAGGAATGTATAAATGAGAAATTCATATACAACCCTTGATGATCAAGAAACAAACATTGAAACCTCAATTCTTTGACATCTAACAACAAAGGGGAAATCATTTAAATTAATAAATGAAAAGGACCAATTCAATCAAATGGAAATGAGCTTACTTCCTTAACCTTGGACAAAAAGATGAGTTTCTTTGTATTAATAAAAAAAGTGATTATAATTGGTTTTCAGATCTATTGTAGTCACTATCCAAGTACATTATCCATCTACTACAGTATTATATCATCATATCAATAATATTAGTCTCTATATCTATCAACATATCTCTTTGTATTGGTTGTGGTATCCCATCTTATACAAAATTGATGCGATGTAAACAAGCTTCCAACTGACACATCTATTCCTAAAAACTAACTAACTATAACCAACAACATTTAAGTTACAATAAGACATAATAAATTAAAAATAAAACATAAATAAGATTAATCAAGTATTATTGTTTCCTCGTCAACATCCTTCTCTGACAACTCATCGAGATTCCTTAAGTATTTCATTATCCATCCTGTAACTAGTTTGAATTGTGCAAGATTGTGTCTTCTCAGCTAGCTCCATTTGCTCTACTTGCTCAGCTCAATATCCAATGCTTTCAACAATCTGAGCTAGATTACTTCCTTCTTTATAATTGATTCAATTTAATGCTCATTAAATTCAATACTCCTTATGGAACATTTAGAATGTGCAAAAAACCTGTCAACATACTTCAACTATTAATTCAACCAACTTCTTATGTTCACTTTTTGCCATTTTGCTAGCCACTAACATGTCCTCCATGAAATAGAAAAAAAATGCTATCTCGTGATCATGTTTGATGTTGCCCGTGAAATAAAAAAACATTGCTATCTCGCGAGCCTTACTATATAGTACTTGCACGTGAGTAAATTTTTTCCATTTCACACCTTTATTTTCCAGCTTCACGCCGATGCAAAATTTTGCCATTTTGCAACTGTCAATCTCAAGACCTACGAAGTAGTGGAAATGATCCCTTAATTTCCAAGGATATTTCATACTTTGACCTCTTCAATATGCCTTCACTCTTGATTTCTAGATGGCCTTTACACCTCAAGATGCCAAATTTCAAAAATGACTCAACAATATCCCTAGGGATCTATGAGAGTGATTATTCCTAAAGAAAACATAGTCTCCTTAGGGATCTATGCGCCTGAATAATGTACAAGGAGGCCACATATATTATCCCTCCTTATGATGATCACATAAGACTAAGGTGACATCATAAGAAAAAGAAAACAAGGATAAATACTTCTAACAATAAGGAGATATCCTTAAAAAATGATATATAGCATAACCTTAACAAATAGGGAAGACTCTTGTTAGCCAAGGAATAGATAATCATGAAAGAATATCAAAAGGTGGGAAGTGACCCTTGAAAGGAAGAGATCTTGGCTAAAATATGTCTACCTTAGAGAGGAGTTATTGAACAAAGATAACATCTTTAAAAAAAATATGGGGAGGACAATAATAATGCACCCTTTTAGATCCCCCTATTGCTAGATGAAAAAGGAGACTCTTAGATGAAGATGACACACTTTAAGCCCCTAACTATTGGTATTTGTCTAGGATGAACATACTTTTAAAAATAAGGAATAGGTTGTGATAAAGGACACACACTTATTGCATAAGAGAGAATCATGAATCAAAATGAACAATTAAATATAAGAAAAGAATGTCATATGATAAATAAATATCACTCCACCAAGTAAAGTGGATCCTTAGAAGAAAAAGATAAAGAAGACATCTTGTCCCCCAAGCATACATGAAAGATAAAAGACAAAAAATTATTCCTACTAAGTTAATGATCAGTTGTAATAGATATACACTTTCAAGAAAGGAATATATTGTAAACAGGGATATCAATATCTAAAAGAGAAATTTCCTAGGATAAAACAAGTCCATGTAAGGAAGGGATTCACATTAGAATTAAGATAAATAGCAGAGAGAAAATGGATCTGCTTGAAAAAGAAAGAGGAACACCATATACTTGTTGGAAAGTGACAATGCAAGCAATTGTTATTTTGTCATTGCTGTCAAACCTTAACTGGTGAGACTATTGTTATCTATTTGAGTACCATATACACTATTGATGAAGAAGATTTAACAAGAAGACCAAGTGAATGGTTAAGTTGAGAAAAATAAAAGGGTACTTGATCAGTTGGCACTCTGGCAAAGAAATTAGTTGTTTATCTTTCAAAGACAGTTTTTCTGGCTGTTTTGTGTTGAGCAAGTTTGGATTGTGCCGAGAAAAGTTGCTTGTGCCAAGAAAAGTTGTTTGTGATGAGAAAATTTGTTCAGTTCTGAGCACCAGTGAAATTTTTGAGTGGAAACAGTGATGTTGGCCGACTTACAGTAATTGGATTAATGATGAGATTTGAGATCTCTGGCTGACTTAGTTAATTTTATTGGGATATGTAATGTTAATTAAAGATTAATCAACGTCATTTAATGTATGGGTAACTGTAATTAATGCATGGTTTCAAGATTTAATTAGAGACTACTTTGGATAAGTAAATGTAATGCAAAGATGGAATGATCCGTTGGATCTGACCTAACCTAAGATCTACGATCTTGTTTAAGCGGAAAAAGATTTATTTGACCTAGACAGAGAGGTATATGATAAACTCAAGGGGTTATTCATTGAGTATGCTGAAGTGTGCTGCTCAGTGTGGAAGTACATGTGTGTATGCAAGAGGATTGCATAGTTGATTTACTATTTGGCATGATCTAGTAGAGAAGGCTGAATACAGAAGAAGAGAGTTGCATGTGTGATTGCTAGACAGATTTCCAAGCAGATCAGAAGGTTGAAATGACAATGCATGATATCCAGTAAGTTAACATCAGAGCTGTAATTGGATCTAAATTTGCAAAGTAAGTTATATGTATCAGATCACAACTGCTGATTGCTTTCTAACCATTGTATCAGTTAAAATCCTTTAACAAGGTTGACCTAACATTAATTTTTATAAATCCTCTAACAAGGTGATCACATTTAGGTGGAATGTTATAAGTCCTCTAACAAGGCCACTCCTGATAGGGTGATTAAATCCTTTAACCAGGTCACACCTAACAGTGTGTTATTGTAACCTTTAATAGGGTTGGCTCCTCACAGAGCTCACTTTAGAAGAGTGAAAACTTGGTAGCATGTTACTGGTGGTTTTTCCCATATTGGGTTCCCACATTAAATACTTGTGTAAACTTGTGTGAATGCTTATGGTTTGTTTTAATATTATGTTTCTACAAGTAATTTCATTTGATAGTAAACTGCATGATTAAAGTTGTTGACATATGCTACTACTGCTGAGTAGATTTGAAATACAAAAAAGTTTTATTTGCTACATCTAGACCTAAGGATAACTGATTCACCCCTCCCCTCTCAGTTATTCTAAATTCATTCTAACAATTGGTATCAGAGCTTTGGTCTCCTGAAAATAGTTTGAAGGTACTTGGAGTGAAAAGATCAAGATGTATAAGAAGGAGGTTCCCAAGCTGAACAAAGATAACTTTCCTGCATGGTAGAGTTTGATGAAACTGCATCTAGCCGGTATTGGAGATGATGCTAAGTGACTTATTGAAAATGACTATGTATCACCTTCTACTCCTCTCACAGCTGCACAACTAAAATAAAAGCAAGAGCACAATCAAGCAATGGTGGAGATTACCTCCTCATTGAGCTATTTAGAGTTTGATGATATAAAGAGCTACACAAATGCAAAGAAGATGTGGGATAAATTGCAATTGTCTATGGTGGAGACACAAATGTGCTGAGAGCTAAATCAGAAAGTCTAAGAGGTAAGTTTGATGAAATGAAAATGCAAGAAGGTGAAAATGTTAACCAGTATTATGGTAGAGTAAAATAAGTTGTAAATGCCATTAGAGGAGCTAATGGAACAATAGATGAGAACACTATTATGAGAAAGGTATTGAGAAATTTACTTCCTGTATATGCTATTAGAGTTTCTACAATTCATGAACTAAGATGTACTCCTAACAATAATCTGAATCTGGAAAATCTAATAGGCAGAATCACTGCATTTGAAATGTGAAATTATATAACTATAATCCACAAGGTGTTGATTATGCTTTTAGATCACAGCTGGTTCTCAATAAATCTAAGAAAGGAAAGAAACATGTGAACAGTGATAGTGACACTACTGATGATGATCTTGAAGAACTTGAAGCACTTATGGAAAAAAGGCTATCAAGAGGAAAAGGAAAATACAGAGGTAAACTTCATGTTATTTGTTTTTCATGCAATAAAGTTGGTCATATAGCTGCTAGATGCCCTGATAAGAATGAAAAAGATGAAAGAAAGGACTACAAATACAAGGAATACAAAGACATAAAGGATGACCGAGACTTCATGAAACATAAGGATTACAAAGACAAAGGTAAGAAATCTTGTTATATTGCTGAAGAAACTTCTGACAATGATACTAACAATTCTGATGAGAATGATATAGAAGTTGTTTATGTTGCAATGAAAGAAGATTCTGATGATGATGAGAAAACTGCATTAATCTCTTATATGAGTGAAAGTGATCAATGGATCATTGATAGTGGTTGTTCCCATCATATGACTGGTGACAAGGATAAGTTTGAAACCCTAAACCAATGCAACAGAGGAGATGTAAAATTTGGTAATGATGCACCATATCTTATCAAAGGTAAAGGATTGATTAACTTGACTGATAAAATTAGATGTGATAATGTGTATTGGGTTGATGATCTTAAATATAATTTGCCGAGTGTTGCACAACTGAACACTTCTAGTTACAAAGTTGAATTCCATCACAGAAAAGCAAAGATCTATTATTCTACTGAAGAACTTGTTGGAAGTGGTGATCAGACTAAAGGTAACTTATTTTATCTGGATTTATCTGAAGAAACATGTTTATTTGCACAGTACAATTATGTTTGGTTATGGCATAAGAGGTTGTGTCATGTGAACTTTGATAACTTGGTAAGCATAAGTAAATTGAAAAAGGTTAGAGGGCTACCTAAGTTAAAGAAACCTGAGAATGCTATGTGCAAACAATGTCAACTAGGAAAGATGACTAAGTCTAGTTTCAAGAGTAAAACACATATTTCAGAGGAAATTCTGGAATTAGTCTATACTGATCTCTGTGGTCCCATTGGAGAAAGAATCTAATATGGTGCTAGATAATTTATTCTATTTGTTGATGATTATTCAAGGATGATGACTGTAATGTTTCTCAAGGAAAAATCTGATGCATTCTAGTTATTTAAATGGTACTTAGCTAAAGTTGAATAGGAAACAGGCAAAATTTTGAAATGCTTAAGATCTGACAGCGGTGGAGAGTTTATTTCTAATGAGTTTAATAGGTTCTACAATGACCGAGGTATAAAGAGATAGATGTCCGCACCTAGGACACCTCCACAAAATGGTATTGCTGAACGAAGGAATAGATCTATCATGGACTGTGCAAGAACACTAATGATGGAGAAGAATGTTGCACAAAAATATTGGAAAGAAGCTATAAGTATTTCCGTCTATACACTAAATAGAGTTCAAGTCAAGAAAGGTACGAATGCTACACCTTATGAACTTTGGTATGGTTATGCACTTAGTGTAAAGTATTTTAAAGTATTTGGAAGAAAATGTTTTATACTGAAGGAAAACATAAATGGAAAACTTGAGGCTAAAGGTGAAGAAGGTATATTCCTTGGTTATTCAACAAAAAGAAAAGCAAACAAATGTTTGAATTGTAATACTAACAAAATTGTGGAAAGTGCAAATGTTAGAATTGATGAGTTTGCAGAAAGGAATGAAGCTGAAAGTACAAAAGAACCTGAAAGCTACAGATCATTCATATATCTGGATGAGGAAGATTCTAATTCACTACTTGAGACTATTGTTGAGCAACATCATGCACCTGCCGAGTCACAGAATCAACCAGAACTGAATACAAACAATGAACCTACAGCAAGGACTGAGCCTACTCTAGCAAAATATGTTAGAAGAAACCACAATTCTGATCAAATCATTGGATCAAAGGATTCTTCTGTTATGACATGAAGTAAGTTGAAAAATGGCACATGTCTATTATGTGAATTTGAGCCCAAAATAGTGAAAGATGCTTTAGAAAATGAAGATTGGATACAGGCAATGAATGAGGAAATTGAACAGATTGAGAAGAACAAGACTTGGACACTTGTACCTAGGCTGAAGGATAAAAATGTAATTGGCACAAAGTGGGTATTCAGGAATAAGCTGAATGAACATGGAGATGTGATAAGAAACAAAGCTAGACTGGTATGCAAGGGTTATGCACAGGAGGAAGGAATTGACTACGGTGAAACATTCACCCCAGTTGCAAGATTGGAAGGAGTCAGAACCTTACTTGCATATGTAGTCTATAAAGGATTCAAAGTTTATCAGATGGATGTGAAATCTACATTTCTCAATGGTATCTTGGAAGAAGAAGTGTATATTGAGCAAGTTGATGGTTTTTTTGACCCAAACAAAAGGAATATGGTTTGCAAATTGCACAAAGCATTATATGGACTGAAGAAAGTGCCAAGAGCATGGTATGAAAGATTGCACAATTATCTGATCAAGATTGGATTTACAAGAACGAATGACAAAAACAACCTGTACTTGAAGACAGAGCAAAGAAAAGGTACATTATTAGCTAAATTTTTTGTAGATGACATCATATTTAGTGGACAAGATGTGTTATGCCAGAAATTTGCAACAGAGATGGAAACTGTGTTTTAAGATGTCTATGTTTGGTGAAATACAATTCTTTGTTGGCTTACAAATTTATCAAATGAAGAATGGTATCTATATCACTCAATCTAAATATATCAAGGAGATACTGAAAACTTTTGGAATGGAAGATTCCAAACCAGTGAGTACACCCATGGCTACTAGATAGAAGCTGACAAAAGATGATGACATAAAAGAGGTGAACCAAACACTCTATAGATCAATGATTGGAAAAATACAATATGTTGTACACAGTAGACCTGACATTGCCCTAGTTGTTGGAATTGTTGCAAGGTTTTCTGCTAACCCCAAGGAAACTCACATGATGGCAGTAAAAAGGTTTCTAAGATATTTGAAAGGAACTGATGACTATGGTCTATACTACAAGAAGAATGAAAAGTTTGAACTCAGAGTTTACACTGACTCTGATTGGGCTGGAAATGTTGATGACAGGAAAAGCACTATTGGTGGAGCATTTATTTTAGGTAAAAGGTTGATCTCATGGACAAGCAAGAAATAGAACTGCACCTCACAATCTACAGCTGAAGTCGAGTATGTGGCAGAAACAGTCAATTGTTCTAACATTGTGGGTTGAAGATACTACTGAAAGGTATGAAGGAAGAAATCACTGACCCAGTTGTCATATATTGTGACAACATGAGTGCCATTAATATTTCTTAAAATCCTGTTATGCACTCAAAGACAAAGCATATAGCTATCAAGTATCATTACTTGAGGGAGCTAGTTCAGAATAAAGAAGTGAGAATGGATTATGTGAACACTAAAGAACAATTAGCAGACATATTCAAAAAGGCACTACCCAAGGATTCTCATGAGTATCTACGAGGTAAAATGGGGGTGATTCCCCTAACTGAGGCTAATTAAGCTTTGTATGGTATTGTTGCATCAAATATTAGACTCAAAATAATTGATACATTGATGCACAGTAAGTCACACTTTAGGATGCTGACTAAAGTTGTGAAGTTGGACAAGGCCAGAAAAGAAGATTAGTCATAATTAAGATGATAGGATCAGCTTGATACTGAAGATCTACATGATAAAGATATCTATGTCTTTGGCATTGTTGTCAAAGAGGGAGAGATTTCCTAAGATTTCTTAGAGGAAGAGATTACCAAGAGGGAGAGATTATATAAAGGAAGAACTATAAAGAGGCATAAGTTACTATTGAAAAAATTAAAGTGATTATCTACTCAGAGGGAGTCTACAGATGTCTAGACACAGATGATTACAACATGATTACAGACACAGAGGGAGAAATGTTTTACAAATGAGAATCAAAATGAAGCTAAAGACATTAATGAAGATTTGTTCATATCAAGGAACACAGGTGACTTTTTGGATTGTATGGTAACTGTGCTTGTTAAATAATTGTTTTAATATTTTGTGTTGCCATCAATGCCAAAGAGGGAGATTGTTGGAAAGTGACAATGCAAGCAATTTTTATTTTGTCATTGTTGTCAAACCTTGACTGGTCAGAATATTGTTATCTGTTTGAGTACCATATCCGCTATTGATGAAGAAGATTTAGCAAGAAGACCAAGTGAATGGTTGAGTTAAGGTAAATAAAAGGGTACTTGATCAGTTGGCACTCTGACATAGTAATTAGTTGTTTATCTTTCAAAGATAGTTTTTCTAGCTATTTTGTGCTGAGCAAGTTTGGCTTGTGCCGAGCAAAGTTGCTTGTGCCGAGAAAAGTTGTTTGTGATGAGAAAAGTTGTTCAGTGTCGAGCACCAGTGAAATTGCTGAGTGGAAATAGTGATGTTGGCCGACTTACAGTAATTGGATTAATGATGAGATTTGAGATCTCTGGCTGACTTAGTTAATTTTATTGGAATATGTAATGTTAATTAAATATTGATCCACATCATTTAATGTATGGGTAACCATAATTAATGCATGGTTTCAAGATTTAATTAGAGACTACTTTGGAGAAGTAAATGTAATGCAAAGATAGAATGATCTGTTGGATCTGACCTAACCTAAGATCTACAATCTTGTTTAAGAGGCAAAAGATTTATCTGACCTAGATAGACAGGTATATGATAACCTCAAGGGGTTCTTAATTGAGTATGCTGAAGTGTGCTGCTGAATGTGGAAGTACATGTGTGTATGCAAGAGGATTGCATAGTTGATTTATTGTTTGGCATGATCTAGCAAAGAAGGCTGAATACAGAAGCAGAGAGTTGCATGTGTGATTGTTGGACGGATTTCCAAGCAGATTAGAAGGTTGAAATGACAATGTAGGCTATCCAGTAAGTTAACATCAGAGCTATAATTGGATCTAAATTTGCAAAGTAAGTTGTATGTATCAGATCACAAGTGCTGATTACTTTCTAACCATTGTATCAGTTAAAATCCTTTAACAAGGTTGACCTAACAGTCATTTGTATAAAT
>MU224772.1:967608-990093 GCA_018584345.1 Thuja plicata | reverse complement strand
CTCTCACAGCTGCACAACTAAAAGAAAAGAAAGAGCACAATCAAACAATGTTGGAGATTGCCTCCTCATTGAGCTATTCAGAGTTTGATGATATAAAGAGCTGCACAAATGCAAAGTAGATGTGGGATAAACTTGCAACTATCTATGGTAGAGACACAAATGTGTTGAGAGCTAAATCAAAAAGTCTAAGAGGTAAGTTTTATGAAATGAAAATGCAAGAAGGTGAAAATGTTAACCAGTATTATGGTAGAGTAAAAGAAGTTGTAAATGCCATTAGAGGAGCTAATGGAAAAATAGATGAGAACACTATTATGATCAAGGTAATGAGAACTTTACTTCCTATATATTCTATTAGAGTTTTTGCAATTCAAGAACTGAGATGTACTCCTAACAATAATCTAAATCTGGAAAATATGATAGGCAGACTCACTACATTTGAAATATCAAATTATGATAACTATAATCCACAAGGTGTTGATTATGCTTTTAGATCACAGCTGGTTCTCAATAAATCTAAGAAAGGAAAGAAACATGTGAACAATTATATTGACACTACTGATGATGATCTTGAAGAATTTGAAGCACTTATGGAAAAAAGGCTATCAAGAGGAAAAGGAAAATACAGAGGTAAACTTCATATTATTTGTTTTTCATGCAATAAAGTTGGTCATATAGTTGCTAGATGTCCTGATAAGAATGAAAAATATGAAATAAAGGACTACAAATACAAGGAATACAAAGACAGAAAGGATGACCGAGACTTTAGGAAACATAAGGATTACAAAGACAAAGGTAAGAAATATTGTTATATTGCTGAAGAAACTTCTGACAATGATACTGACAATTCTGATGACAATGATATAGAAGTTGTTTATGTTGCAATGAAAGAAGATTCTGATGATGATGAGAAAATTGCATTAATATCTTATATGAGTAAAAGTGATTGATGGATCATTGACAGTGGTTGTTCCCATCATATTACTGGTGACAAGGATAAGTTTGAAACCCTAAACCAATGCAACAGAGGATATGTAAAATTTGGTAATGATGCACCATGTCTTATCAAAGGTAAAGGATTGATTAACTTGACTGATAAAATCAGATGTGATAATGTGTATTGGGTTGATGATCTTAAATATAATTTTCTGAGTGTTGTACAATTGAACACTTCTGGTTACAAAGTTGAATTCCATCACAAAAAAGCCAAAATCTATGATTCTACTGGAGAACTTGTTGGAAGTGGTGATCAGACTAAAGGTAACTTATTTTATTTGGATTTATCTAAAGAAACATGTTTATTTGAATAGTACAATGATTTTTGGTTATGGCATAAGAGGTTGTGTCATGTGAACTTTGATAACTTGGTAAGCATAGGTAAATTGAAAAAGGTTAGAGGGCTACCTAAGTTAAAGAAACCTGAGAATGCTATGTGCAAACAATGTCAACTAGGAAACATGACTAAGTCTAGTTTTAAGAGTAAAACACATATTTCAAAGGAAATTTAGGAATTAGTCCATAGTGATCTCTGTGGTCCCATTAGAGAAAGAAGCTACTGTGGTGCTAGATACTTTATTCTATTTGCTGATGATTATTCAAGGATGATGAATGTAATGTTTCTCAAGGAAAAATATGATGCATTCCAGTTATTTAAATGGTACTTAGCTGAAGTTAAAAAGGAAACAAGCAAAAGTTTGAAATGCTTAAGATCTGACAGAGGTGGAGATTTTATTTCTAATGAGTTTAATAGGTTCTACAATGACCGAGGTATAAAGAGACAAATGTCTGCACCTAGGAGACCTCCACAAAATGGTATTGTTGAACTAAGGAATAGATCTATCATGGGCTGTGGAAGAACACTAATGATGGAGAAGAATGTTGCACAAAAATATTGGAAAGAAGCTATAAGTACCACAGTCTATACACTGAATAGAGTTCAAGTCAAGAAAGGTACAAATGCTACACCTTATGAACTTTGGTATGGTTATGCACCTAGTGTAATGCTTTTAAAGTATTTGGAAGCAAATGTTTTATACTGAAAAACAACATAAATGGAAAAATTGATGCTAAAGGTGAAGAAGGTATATTCCTTGGTTATTCAATGAAAAACAAAGCATACAAATGTTTGAATTCTAATACTAACAAAATTGTGGAAAGTGCAAATGTTAGAATTGATGAGTTTGCAGAAAGGAATGAAGCTAAAAGTACACAAGAACCTAAAATCTATAAATCATTCATATATCTGGATGAGGAAGATTCTAATTCACTACCTAAGACTACTGCTGAGCAACAACATGCACCTACCGAGTCATAGAATGGAGTTGTTGAGCAACAACAAGTGAATGTCAAACTATCTGATGGAGATGCCGAGTCACAGAATCAACCAAAAATGAATACAAACAATGAACCTACAACAAGGACTAAGCCTACTCTAGCAAAATATGTGAGAATAAACCACAGTTCTGATCAAATCATTGGATCAAAGGATTCTGTTGTTATGACATGAAGTAAGTTAAAAAATGGCACATGTCTGTTATGTGAATTTGAGCCCAAAACAGTGAAAGATGCTTTAGAAAATGAAGATTGGATACAAGCAATGAATGAGGAAATTGAACAGATTAAGAAGAACAAGACTTGGACACTTGTACCTAGGCTGAAGGATAAAAATGTAATTGGCACAAAGTGGGCATTGAGGAATAAGCTTAATGAACATGGAGATGTGACAAGAAACAAAGCTAGACTAGTATGCAAGGGTTATGCATAGGAGGAAGGAATTGACTACGATGAAACATTCACCCCAGTTTCAAGATTGGAAGGAGTTAGAACCTTACTTGAATATGCAGTCTATAAAGGATTCAAAGTTTATCAGATGGATGTGAAATCTGCATTTCTCAATGGTTTCTTGGAAGAAGAAGTGTATATTAAGAAAGCTGATGGTTTTGTTGACCCAAACAAAAGGAATATGGTTTGCAGATTGCACAAAGCATTATATGGACTGAAGCAAGCGCCAAGAGCATGGTATGAAAGATTTCACAATTATCTGATCAAGATTGGATTTGCAAGAACCAATGACAACAACAACCTGTACTTGAAGACAGAGCAAAGAAAAGGTACATTATTAGTTGAAATTTTTGTAGATGACATCATATTTAGTGGACAAGATGTGTTATGCCAGAAATTTGCAACAGAGATGCAAACTGAGTTTGAGATGTCTATGTTTGGTGAAACTAAATATTAAATAAAATTTCTAAATTCAACACAATCAAAAAGAGAATGTTTATCAATTTTATGAAAAACACAATAGAATTCACAATGTTTGGGATATTATATAAAAGGAAAATGAATATTACTATCATCTTTAAAAATCCAAAATAATCTCCTAGACAAATCAAAGAATTCATGATGTTTGAGATATTATATAAAAGGAAAATGAATATTACTATCATGTTTAAAAATCCAAAATAATCTCCTAGACAAATCAAAATGGTCATGAAAAGAAGGTGTAACCATGGAAGGTGTTGGTAAAAGAACTTGTAGATGATGGGTTTTTTTTGGTGGTAAATAAGAATCAATATGATTGGAAGAAGAACAAGAAGGAAAGATTTTGGCTTGGAGTATAAATCCTACACCACTTCGAGTGACTTGTGTAGAAATATCTAAAGGGACTTTAATACCTTGTTCATTAATAACAAAACCTTGTCTAATATAACCTTGTTGAATAGTAATGTCATAACCCACATTGTAATTAGGCTTTAATATAGAGGGAAAAGGATATTAATCATGAGAGTTATGAAAGTGTGTAGTATAAGGAGGAATCATAAGGGAATGATTCTCTTTAGGGAGATTAGGATTCCTATCACTATTTCCATCTTGTTTAGGTGGTCAAAAAGAAGAAGGTTTATCAAGATATTAATGTCTACTTAATGTTATTTTTGGAGATAAATCATTAAGAAAATCCTTAACATAGAGATTGTGAAAAATACTTTGATAAAAAGAGGAATGGTTAAGATAATCTAAAAAAGTGCATAAACTAACTTCCTTAAGTTCATTCATTAATATGGGTTTAGGAGGAGAGGATCTAGGTCTTTCTAATATGGGATTGTTAGGAGCATGATTTTGTTATAAACAAGGAAACCCACACACCTAAGGAGTGGGGGGGGGGGGGGGGGAATCAGTNGGGTGAATCAGTTGTGTCCAAAAAGTTAAAACCTCAATCAAATTATAACCTTTAAATATTAGATATGAATTATTATTATTAAAGAAAGATCACAACACATTAATCCACACATAACACCAATATTTTTCATGTGGAAACCTAGTTAAGAGAAAAACCATGGTGGTGATCAAACCCACAATATGATGTACTATGTTCAAAGCACTATACCCTATGAGAAATATTACAAGGGGAATGCACATGCATTTAGACACACTTCCTAGAGGTTACTACTCAAATACAACCAAGGCTACAACCCAAAGGAAGGCTCACCTCCTCACAACAAGTAGATGGGCAATAATCCACTGTGAACTACAATCCACTAATCATAAACTGACTGATATTATATTTTTCATGTCAATAAAATTCCAATGAAATACATGATAAATCAAATCCCTACATCAATTATAGATTCCTCTCATACATCTTCATACACACTATTCTCTTCCTTCATATATATCCATGATCGCAAGATCAATACATTTGTACAATTCATCAACTTATTTCTTCAAGGTCCGCCAAGAACCTAAATTAAAAATATTCAATAAAATACAATAAAAATAACAATTTCATCCAAAACATGTTGGCAAAGACAAATTAAGGATCCAAATCTTCATCCTTGAACATGTTCCAGCTCCATAAATCATGCCTTGATCCATCATAACACGCTACACCATTAGACTAGCCAAGAACAATAAGAACATCAATATGCCATAATAAAATCACCAAATTCATTCACATAAATCAATCTAATCTAGAAACACAAATAGGAAATGATCTAGAAACATCAACAAGAAACCTGAAATGCCATAGTAATAGCCAAAAATACTATGTCTCAAAAGTCACCATTATCTCTACATTGTTCAACGAGAACACCAATCAACAACCTATGTCACTCAAGAAAAATAACTTGTCATTATCTGAATCATGAACCACTCAAGATGAGGATAAATATCCATTTCCTAAGATCAGCACCAGGTTAGCAACCCAATATATTGCATAAGAAACTAATGCCAATCCAAACATTGAAACATTGTCTCTTCTTGAACATCCAAATTATCAATTTCTGATCAATCATCCATAACCCACTTAAATCATAATGAAATTTTTTGTAAATTGACATAGGTTAACTAAATACACCCTTGAAATAATTTTTATGTTCGTAGTGTTACCCTTACAATGATGAGATTACTGAGAGGGGAGGGGTGAATCGGGAATCTATTGATTTCAACATTTAAACACTTTTCACTTATCCACAAATACAACAACTCAACAATCAAATATAAATATGCAACCATAAAAAATCCAACACATAGACACAATATTTTTGGTATTGTGGAAACCAAAATTAGGGAAAAACTATGTTGGGGATGACACCCACAATTTTTTATTATTGTGAAGTACACCCTGTGAAAGGCTTTACCCTGTTAAAGGAATTTACATATACATGAGAAAATATAACCTTGCGAGAGGATTTACCTAAAGCTCATAACAAGCTTGTACCTTATGAGAGGTAGCCTTGTGAGAGGCTTTGAACACTTATTACAGCATCACCATATAGGATTTCAATACAATATGTATATGTTAATATCTACCTCACTTGAGGATTTCCAGCACTCTATTGTAGCTGCCAGGAAACAACAGGTAATAATGATCTGTGTAATAGAAACCTTCTCTGCTTGATTAGATCCTTTTTAGCTCAAACAAAATTCTTCACATACCTCTCTAACACTTGGCTATACCACACTATTTATATCTTCTTCCTTCTGCACCGAAACACGATCAATCCAACACATTCACTTTCTTCTTTTTACTGGTTTATACTAATCTTTCTTTCTCTTAGGTTTCCACTGCCATAGAAAACCCTAAAATATAATACCTTCTCAATTTTACTTTACACTTGGCTTCATCTCTCATATCTCTATGTTATATTTGAGTTTTACTTCCCGTGCCTTTTCATCCTCGTATTCAATCAAAAAATTAAATCATTTCATTTAGTATTTTCCTTCTTGATCAATCAACTTGCTCAAATCATCTTTGCACGCTCACCTTGATGATATGAAATTTAAATAATTATCTCCAGCTTTCCATGCACATTCTCCAATGAATTATGGCTAATAACATTTGACTATAACTATGGTTTAAATCATCGATACTGATCAAACCATTTTTCACTTAGAAACTTAACACTTTTTCCAAATATTGTTGTTTAATCTTTGAAATATCTCACATCTTTTCATCAAATGAATTGTAGTTTTAGGTGTAGCATCTAGTAGCTTCAAGTAACCTCCAGAAAATAACTAAACATAAAAAAATTAAACACAAGTCAAAATGATAGAGTCATCTTACTCTTGTTAATTTTTGTCTTAATCAATTTCATTGTCTCTGATTAGCTTCACAAAACCTGACTCACCGGTCATCATAACTAGTTAAGATTTTACACGTGGAATCCAAACATGTTTCCAAATACTTTTGCAGAATTGCACTGTAAGATATTTTCATTAGCATGATGTATTTTACAATCATCATCAAAAAATTATAAATATAATAGTTGACATCAATTACAATACCATAACTAACCATTGCTCAACCATACTCGTCATATCAACCACTTCCTTCATGTCATTGCTCAACATCAGTTATGTCAACAATCTCCCCCTTTGGAATTGATGGAAACACAACAAATCAACACATAGCTCATTGTCTCTCTACCTGTGTGTTCCCAAAGCAATCTGAATAACCAACTGATCACATCCATAGATTACTCAGGTTCATCTCTATCTTCAAATTCTCAACATCCAATCTGTGTAGTATCTCCCCCTGAGATAAAATTTGTTCAGCTCACTGCATGTACCAAATATCAGTACCAATATGTACTAGTGTGTTGATACCAAATACTCCCCCTTTGACAACAATGCAAAAGTGGCCAATCAAGAACAATCTCTCTCTGATTTCCTTTGAAACATATTCTCACAACTTAACTACTCCAACTCCAGGTGTCACTGATACATCAATCTAGGTTAAGATACAACAATAAAGTTCTAGGATTGATGCCGTAGACTCTTCTCAATTAAGTGTAGATAGGGGAGTGACCCCTAACTTATCTCTCAAGTATTTAAACCTATCCTTAGGTAGAGGATTAGTAAAGATATCAGAAATATCTTCCCTAGTTGGAATGTATTCCAACCTTACCTCTTTCTCCTAAACTTGTTCTCTAAGAAAATGGTACTTTATAGCAATGTGTTTAGTCTTAGAGTTCATCACTGGATTCTTAGAAATATTTATAGCACTAGTATTATCATAGTGAATAACAATAGGTTCAGTCACATTTTCTTGTATACCTTC
Source organism: Thuja plicata (assembly GCA_018584345.1). NCBI lineage: Eukaryota > Viridiplantae > Streptophyta > Pinopsida > Cupressales > Cupressaceae > Thuja > Thuja plicata. The sequence goes on along the minus strand of MU224772.1, from coordinate 982,538 downwards.
AAGTAGTTGCTTAATCCATACCACCTGAGTGTAATTGATGGTAAAAAAAAAATATTAAACTTCATCAGTAGGTTGGGAAATACAGTTTTGCTTCTTTCTTGGCCAAGAAACAAGTCTCTCACCCAGGAAAAATGCTCCACCTCTTGTTCTTCTCCTATCATCCACATTTCCATTTGAATCAACATCAGTATAAAAACTTAGTGAAAAATATCCTTTGTAGCGATACCAAAGTCCATAATTTTATTGTTCCTCTCAAATATCTGAATATCCTCTTTACTGTAGTTAAGTGTGATTCCTTAGGATTTGCAAAAAATATTGCAACTAAACCAACTACTTGTGCAATATCAAGTTTACTATGCACAACATACTATAACTTTCCAATCATAGATCGGTACATAGTCTGATCAACTCCATCAGATTCATCATCCTTAGATAGTTGACAACCTGTAACCATTGGGGTTCCAATAGGTTTTGATTCCTCAAGTCCAAATGTCTTCAATATCTCTTTGATGTATTTAGACTGACTGATGTAGATACCTTTACCAAGTTGTGAAACTTGCAAGCCAATGAAGTACTTTATTTAACCTATCATTGACATTTAAAAATCCTTTCTCATTTGTGTAGCAAATGTTCTACTTAGGTCAACATTACCTCCAACTATTATATAATCTACAAAGATTTGAGCAAGTAGTAACTTTTTTTCTTCATCAACCTTTAGATAAACATTATTGTTGTCACTTGTTCTAATAAATACAATATTTATAAGATATGAGTGTAGTCTCTCATACCATACTCTAGGCATTTGTTTCAGTCCATACATAGCCTTCTTCAGTTTACAAATCAAATCTTGTTCATCATTCTTCTTAGAACCGTCAGGTTGTTCAACATAAACCTCCTCTTCTAGTATACCATTCAGAAAAGTAGATTTCACATCCATTTGATTAAACTTATTGTAAGATGCATAAACAAGTAGTATCCTTAATCCTCCTAATCTAGCAATAGGTGAAAATATCTCACCATAATCCAATCATTCCTCTTGTGCATATCCTTTGTAGACAAGTCTTGACTTGTTTCTCACCACTTCTCTTGTTTCATCCATTTTATTTCTAATTACCCATCTACTTCCAATCACATTCTTATCTTCCGGTCAGGGTACTAGAGTCTAGGTTTCATTCTTCTCTATCTGTTCTATCTATTCTCTCATTGTATTCAACCAATCATCATCTTTCAATGCATCCTTAGTACTTCTAGTCTCAAACTTGGAAAGTAAGCAAGTTCTCTCTAGCTTTCCTTCTAGTTAATACTCTAGATTTCCATCTAGTTAATATTCCAACATTCTTATCTCCAATTATTTCTATAGAAGAGTGATTTAACTTAACACACCTTAGTAAGGTAGGATCAGATCTCTACTCCTCAACTTTATTTTGAATATGTGTGTCATCTTTTGTTTGTTTGTCTTGTCTTTGTTCATTCCATTCAGTAGGTTCATCTTCAATCATGGATTGGATATATGTTATCCCATTGTAATCTTTAGGTTTCCTCTATCTTGCTTCATCATTTTCATTAGAAATCTCACCCACTTTTACATTAGCACTCTCAATTATTGTATTTGTATTTTTGTTTAAATATTTATATTCTTTACTCTTAGATGAATAACCCAAAAATATTCCTTCATCAGTTTTTGCTTAAAATTATCCTATATTTTCATCCTTCTTAATAAAGCATATACTACCAAAGATTTTGAAATAACTAATATTAGGTGTGTGTCCATAGCACAATTCATATGGTGTCTTTCCTATTTTTTTCTTGATCAAAACTTAGTTTAGAGTGTATACGGTGTGCTAACAACTTCTCTCCAAAATATTTGTGCAACACCCTTTTGCATCATCAAAGTCCTAGCACATTCAACCACTGACCCGTTTCCTCTTTCAGCTATTCCATTCTACTATGGTCTCTTGGGAGAAAACAATTGTCTCTTAATCCCTTCATCTTCATAGTAGGAAAAAAATTCATGTGATGTGAATCTCCACCTCTATCCGACCTTAAGCATTTTAAGCTCGCACCAGTTTAATTTTCCACTCTTGCTTTGTAAACCTTGAACATATGAAAAGCTTCAAATTTATCCTTAAGAAACATATCCCACATCATTCTTTAATAGTCATAAATGAACAACATAAAATACTTATCTCCATAATAAATTTGAGTTCTCATAGGACCACATACATCAATATGCACCAAATCAAGTATATTCTCAGATGTGTAGCCTTTACTATTGAATGTAGAACTAGTAAACTTCCCAAATTTACAATCCTTACAAACAACATTATCAGGTTTCACAAGATAGGGCAAACCTCTAACAACCTTGCCTTTATTGAATTTAATCAAGTTGTCAAAATTAACATGACAAAACCTCTTATGCCACAACCAACTATCTTCTACTTTTCCAATCAAGCATTTCTTAATAGATGGATTTAAGTAGAATAAGTTAACTCTTTTCAATCCTCTAGTAGAAATCATCTTTTCTTGTTTTTTCTTTATCTTTCATATTCCTTCACTGAATTCAAGATTAAATCCTTTTTGATTTAGTTGAGAAACACTCAACATGTTGTAGTTTAGTTCAAATACCCAGTAGACATAATCACAATTTGTATTATCATTAAGTGATATAGTGCCTTTACCTTCTACCATACATGGGATGTCATTACCAAACTTAACTGATCCTCCATCAAATTCTTCAAGCTCAATGAATTTACTCTTGTCACCAGTCATGTGATGTGTGCATCCATTGTCAATAATCCACTTCTCACTCTTGTTCGTAGTTGATATCAATGCACTCTCACTACCTTCTATCTTTTCTTCCTTCACAACAACAAAGACAATCTCCTTGGTATCATCATTGTTTGATTCATCATCTATAACACCTTCCTCAGCTAGATACGATGCTTTCTTTCCTTTATCCTGGTATTTCTTGTTCTTTTGTTTCTTATTGTTTTGAGGGCACCTAGATGCAATATATTTAATCTTACTACATGAAAATCACTTAAAGGGTAATTTTCCTTTATATTTTCCCTTACCCCTAGGTAACCTTATGGCAAACAAAGCTTCCAAATCTTCTTTTTCTTTACCCTCATATATGATATCATCAATATTGCTTCCATAGGATACTAAAGTAGTTTGACTAGTACTCTCATGATTCCTTCTAGAGTTCACATGGGCATTAAATGTTGCATCAGTTCTAGGCATGCTATTATCATAATTGCTTAGATCAAAGGTAGTCAAATTTCCAACCAAAGAATCAATAGTAACCGATAAAGTCACTAAAGATCTTACTTCTTGTATAGCATAAACTCTAATTGCATAATGTGGCAATAAAGTTATCATGATTTTTCATACCACATCATCTTCAGTGATGGCTCCACCAACTCCTCTGATTGTATTCACTACCTCCTTGATTGCAGTACTAGTCACCAATTCCATTCAGATACAACTTCATCCTTCCACACCATACTGTGTAACTATCCTTGTTGAACTTAGGATCTCCCTTTCTCATCATCTTTTAAGGATCTTTTCCTCAAGCTCTAAAAATTATTCTCCAAGGACGAAGGCTTTGATACCAATTGTTAACCTTACTATGATGAGATTACTAAGAGGGGAGGGGTGAATCAAGAATCTACCGATTTCAACATTTAAACACTTTTCACTTATTCACCAATACAAAAAGTTAAAAATCAAATATAAATGTGCAACCAAAAAACATACAACACATAGACACAATATTTTTTGGTATTGTGGAAATCCAAATTAGGGAAAAACCACGGTGGGGATAACACCCACATATTTTTATTCTTCTGAAGTACGCCATGTGAAAGGCTTTACCCAGTTAAAGGCATTTACATATACATGACAAAATGTAACCTTGTGAGAGGATTTACCAAAAGACCATAACAATATTGTACCTCCTGAGAGGAATTTGAACACTTATTACAGTGTCACCATATAGGATTTTAATACAATATAGATATGTTAAGATCTACCTCACTTGAGGATTTCCAGCACTCTTTTGTAATTGCCAAGAAACAACGGGTAAGAGTGATATGTGTAATAGAAACTTTCTCTACTTGATCAGATCCTTTGTAGCTCAAACAAAATTCTTCACATACCTCTCTAACACTTGGCTAGACCACATCCCCTATCTCTTCTTCCTTCTACACTGACACATGATCAAACCAAAATGTTCACCTTCTTCTTTTACCAGTTTATACTGTTCTTGCTTTCTCTTAGGTTTCCACCACCATAGAAAACCCTAAAATGTAATACCTTCTCAATCTGCCCATACACTTGGTTTCATCTCTCATATCTCTATGTTCAATTTGAATTTTACTGACCGTACCTTTCCATCCTCGGATTCTATCAAGAAATTAAATCATTTCATTTAGTATTTTTCTTCTTGATTAATCAACTTGCTCAAATAATATTTGCATGCTCACCTCGATGATATAACCTTTAAATAATTGTTTATATCTATCCATACACATTCTCCAATGAATACATTTGACTATAATAACGATTTCAAGCAATGATACCGATCAAACCATTTATCGCTTAGAAACTTAACACTTTTCCAAATATTGTTGTTTAACCTTTGAAATATCTCACACTTTTCAGAAAATGAATCACGGTTTTAGGATTAGAATTTAGTAGCTTCAAGTATCCTCCATAAAATAACTGAACACAAAATAATCAAACACAATCAAAATGATAGAGTCATCTTACTCTTGTTAATTGTTGTCTTAATCACTTTCACTGTCTCTGATTAGCTTTGCCAAACTTGAGTCACCAGTCATCATAACTAGTTAAGATTTTATATGTGGCATCCAAACATGTTTCCAAATACTTCTGTAGAACCGCACCATAAGATATTTCCATTAGCATGATGTATCCTACAATCATCATCAATAACTTATAAAGATAATAGTTGACATCACTGACAATACCATAAGTGACCATTGCTCAACCATACCTATCATATCAACCACTTCCTTCATTTCATTTCTCAACATCATTTATGTCAACAAACAACATTTAATATTCAATATAATACCCATACCAAAATAATCTTCTTTATGAACATACCAGTAAAACTGACAGAAGGAAAGAAACATGTTGACAAAAATGACAAAACATCAATGTCAGAATATATTTGTGTGATAGTCCAACAATATCCCAACAATCTCCTCTTTGGAATTGATGGAAACATATGATGTAAAATTCCAAATCAGTGCACAAAGAAACCAAAACACTAGTAGCAATAGTACTTTTTGACCTTTTGATCCCACCATCAGATCCTCAGATCAATTTTTTATTACAGGGTTCCAATTGGACAGACATAAGGCTAAATCTATCAAATAACATTTAGATCATGCATTTTGGTGTAAAATTACTTATATTACACTGATATGGACATACTGTGCTTCATTTGGGACCAAGGTTCAATTTTGGCGTGACTTATCTGTAGTCTCTCCTAAATCCCAAACAGATGGATCAATGGTCTGAAGATACTAATTTTATGGTTGGAGGTTCTATGTTGCTCTAATTATTTTTTTGGAAGCAGTCTTTCCAATCCCGTTGTTCATTGGAAATTAGAGGCAAGGAAAATATGCGTCCCGATGTTGTGAGCTACACCAATATTTATTCTTGGTAGACATCTTTTCGATGTCCAATTTCATTTGGCATCAAAAGTGATCAAATTGCACGTTTTGATATCCTAATGGATGTCATAGTCGTAAGTCACCCCGATGATTCATCTCATTTACAATTGGATGTGACCAAAATGCAAGGCTCGACAACGTTTGTTACCCCAATGGTTTTTATTGAGGTAGGTCTTTCTGATAAGGTCTTTAGGCTTTCGTGGTGACTCAGCACCAAGATCTATCAATAGAGGTTTTGTCAATGGGGTTTTTCTTGGGAAAAGGGTGGAAGGTATGTCAAAAGATATCTCATCGACTAAGTTTTTTATCAGGGTATCAGAAGGGACAAAATCCTACCTTCTGGTGATGTGTGCTACCTCGATCGATCCCATCAAGGTAGGTCTTGTTGATATGGTTTATTGGGTGGATGGATAGTGCTATTGACAAAGGTTTTTATAATATGGTCAACTAATATGTTTCACTAGGGGAATGAACTCATTGTTTCTCTGATATGATTTTTGAGGACTAGAGTATGTGCAATTTTTATCGACGAGACTTTCTTGGTGCTTCACTGATACTTGATGGTATTTTTAAATAGGATTTCTACACTCAACAAGAGAGTTTGATCATTGGGGGACCTTACCCAATAAATAAGGTGGTCTCTTTGGAGACAACAACATAGAGTCTTTTTGGAGAGAATCTTTCCGATATAGACAAATGAAACATTAACATTTCATCTATCCCTGCGACCTGTCTGCATTTGTCTTCTCCACTCAATGGCATCATTACTACCTATTAGTTTGATTTGATCTGGGATCTCCCACCATGATCATTAAATACTAATAATTTTATTATAGAGGGCTTGATTGTATTTTACATGCCATCATGTACTATAGATGAAGACTTCAAGACTCACATTTATTGCATATTGTTTTCCTTTTGTTGTAGGGGCATTTATTTGTGGCCTCTTTCTATCGCTTTGTGACCTGCCTGTCACTTGTGAGATCAGATCTAATCTCTTCCAATCTTTCTATAAATTGAACCCTAGTTGAGGGTTAAAACTTGAATGTATCATCCTGAGTTATGCCTGAACTCTTTAAAAGGAAAAGTTCATACATTTGTAAATGGTTCTTCTATGTTTTCACTTGCAGTAGCTATGCTTTACAACTGTAATATTTTTCCTTGAATTAAGGAATTTTTTTGTTTTCCCTCTTCTTGTAATTTATTAACAATACCTATTTATTTCCTAGTATTAAGTGTTTCTCCTTCAGTTCATATCTTGTATATTGTGTTAGAATTTCTTATAGTTATTGTCTTGTGAATGCATATTCCCTAGTATCAGTTGATAAGTTCTAGCCTTTATGTATGTCTTTGGGATAAAAATAGACTTAAGAATAGTGTATGTTGAGGTTTTCATTTATGTTAAGAGAAGTTACAGGCAGAGACAGTAACCAAAGGTCAATTCAGTGCATTGCATTTTCCCTTTCTATTTTTCCTTTTCAACATATTCATCTCCCTTTTCCTCAAAAGAAGTAGTTTTAGGTGCCTCTAGATTGTAAATGAATTGACCTTCTTTGGAGATTCGATCTTACTTGGCAAGTACCACACTTGAGAAATTGAGTCCATTTTTTTTGAGTTCTCCTAGGTCTCTAACCACCATCTAGGCAAGGGTGTAGACTTTTGTATTAATAGTTTTTGGCACACCCATTTGGATAGAGATCAAATCAGTTTAGGACATCCCCTCATGGACCATACTAAGTATTATTCATTGAGAATTTTTGTGTTTTATTAGTGCAATTAGAATTTTGAGGCATTCTGTCAAACACCATGGAGAATCTGAGTGCAAATATGTTGGTTTCAAGTAGTAACAGTGCTATCATTTCTGCTCTTTTGTGATTTTCAATTTTTTTCTATGAGATTTTTTTAAATAAATGCCTAATCATGGATTCATTTTATATATGTTCACTATTTTCCCTCGTATTATTAAAATACTTCTCCTCATCCCTCCTACTATCAATGTCAACCAGAGCCTCAACTATAGCCACTATGCATATTCAAGAAACCATAAGGCTAAATTTATCCCAAGTTACCATGTTATAGAAAGTTATCAATATGTTCAATATTCTCTCAAATAATACATCACTGATCAATCTTGTTAGGCTCATATTCATGAGAAAAAATAATGGGAAGCATAAAGGAGGTAGCATGGGCTAGAGGAGTATGTGTGTCAGGCTTATCCTCATAAAGAAGAGAGATTATAAGACCCTCTTTCAATCTCTGGAGTGGGAGTCATGATGGAGGTAGTTTGAGGAGGACCTTGTAAGAAGGTTAGCTATAGAAGAGGAGGAAACAAGGCTAAATATTGCTCAAATACAAGCATTTAAAGCACAAGAGGCTCCTAGGAATAAATTTTCTATATTCAAATAGTGCACCCCGTCTCCAATACAAGAATCTACACAAGAGCTAGAGGCCCACTCACCTACAACATTTCCAGATCTACCATTTGAAGAAGAGTTACCCAAATGAAAGTTTTATAGATTCAAAAGGAGTGAGCCTCCTATTGTTATATCTCCTCAAGTCCTTGTGAAAAATGAGTAAATAGATCCTAAGGAGGAAAAAGAGGATTTGTTGCAAAAGGACATTGAGAAGGCCATACCCGTCCATACCTCTCTGTGGTTTGAAAGGAAAGAAACTAGATGATTCAATCCTATTATCTGATGAAATCCCATCTTTTGATATGGAGGTAGAGGGGAAAGAAGGATGAGATCTACCACAAAAAATAGAAAATAAAAACCATTAGTTGCAGTACAAAGACAAGAAAGAGCAGGAGAATGAAGAAAAGAAAGTTGCAAAGGATGATCTTAAAGATGACTTTTCCAGCATCATAATGGATTTTTGCTCAAATATTGACACCATAAAAGTATCTCCTAGGGAGGTTTTTTATGAGAATCATGGAGAGGTGAAGATCTTTTTATCACCAACAAAGGAGGAACTGTAATCACCTAAAATTGGTCTAGTCTAACCAAAAGGCCAGAATCTCAATCAAATTTCCCTAGGTCCTAATTGAGGGATAAAACCTAAATCAAGACATCAAATAAGATCCTAATCATAATTGTGTTAGTGAATTTAATCAATTTTCTTACATATTTCAATAAAAAACCAGTCATCAAATAATCAAGCATCAAAGGTTAATGATCAAAGAGAAAGCATTAATTAATGTCCTAAGCCATTTAATTATATAAAAATTAAAAAAATCCCCATGGATAAATATATTAATTACTTTTATTTAATTAAATCCTTAATATTTACTCAACATGGCACAAAAGTCAACACATCAACCAATCAAATTGAAGGACATGGATTGTTCAAGTTTGAATATCAACTACACATCTCTAATTGAACTTGACCACACATTTTAAGGCATTTTAATATATACTAAATTCATAGTAAATATAGAATGCTAGTTTAATTCTTGAGCAAATTATCATTGTTGTCAAGCATTTTGGCTTAATTACAACATTTTAGACTAAACTCATAGCATAATTTAGCATGTAGCTTCATCTTTTCCTCAAATTAGCTTTAATTCTATGACCATTTAGCTTAATTCATCATTAATTGCATAAAAAATATTTAAATACATGCATAATTAGGTGCATTTTAATTGAATCTTCCATCTCATAATAGCTTGTCACAAATCTATTTGCCAAATCTGAGAGCAAATTTACATGTAGTTCATACTCATTGTGATTAGGAAGCTATAAATTGGTTTCAATTATGTCATTTTGATTGATTCCATGGACTAATAATTGATCTAATGAGTTATAGAAGTGTTGTATTCTAGGATATGTAGGTACAATAATTCACACACACATTTTTGGTTCCCACCGTGGGGCTCTAAGCCCAATAAATCCACATTTTCTAACATTTCTGTGCTTGCAGCTCAGAGGTTCTATAGATAGGGTTCATTTTTGGTAAAATAAGTTTGTTTCCCATGCAAAAAAGTTTCTTTCCCATTGAATAAAGTTGATTTCTAGGAAGATAAATTTTGTTTCTGGTTCTCATATGTTCATTTCTGGGAAGAACATTTAATGAGTTATTTTGTCTTTAGTCTCCATTTTCTATTTCTAGTTAAAGTTTTGCTTCTGATCATAATTATTTTATTTATGGGAAAATAAGTTCATTTCTGGTCATAATACTTTAATTTATGGAAATAAATTCAATTTTGGACAAAGTTGTTTCGTCTTTAGAGATCATTTATTCATTTCTGGGAAAAAGTTTGTCTTTAGTTAGAAAAAGTTTATTTCTGGGGGAGTTGGCAGTGAGTTAAAGTATTTCAATTTGATTCTATGAGTAACCCTAATGAATTGATATTTTTCTTGCTTATCTAATCTCAATGTGTAGGATCTGACATGTTTTTTTAGGATGAACGACAAAGACAATTTTAAATTGAAACTAATAACGGAATTTGTGATGCAGGTTGCCTAGTCAACGTTAAACAAACATCATGTTTTCATTGGCTTGATTACTAGGAACATAGCTTAATTAGAAGGATTATTTTTAGTGATTTTTTAAGTAATAGGGGATTATGTTATTGTCTTTTGTGAAGACTCATAAACCTAGACTTTCTTAATTTGTCACTTTCAAAGAAATCCTAGGTGAAATTGTTGGAAAGATTGTTGGAAAGCTACAATGCAAACAATTATTATTTTGTCATTGATGTCAAACCTTAATTGGTGAGACTATTTATATCTATCTGAGTACCATATCTATTTATTGATGAAGGAGATTTAAAAAGAAGACCAAGTGGAATGGTTGAGTTATGAGAAATCACAAGGGTACTTGATCAGTTGGCACATTGGCAAAGTAATGTGTTGTTTATCTTTTGATGACAATTTATTGAGAACAGTTTATGCTGAGAAATTTTGTGTCAATAGAGCACCAGTGTATGCCAAGCATAATTTCTAGTATCAACCAAGCATCAGTAAATTGCCAAGGAAAATAGTGATGACCGAGTGGAAGAACACAGTGTTGGCCGAGCAACAGTATTTTGGTAATTATTGAGATTTGAGATCTCTAGCCAACATAGTTGATTTTGTTGGGATATGTAAAGTTAATTAAGGATAAGCATGATTAATCCACACTATTTAAATGCACGGGTAATTGTAACTAATGCATGGATCAAAGATTGAATTAGCCACTACTTTGGAGAAGCAAATTAAATGTAAAGATGGTAAGATTTGTTGGATCTGACCTAACCTAAGATCTACGATCTTGATTAAGCGGAAAAATATTTATTTGACCTAGATGAAGAGGTATATGATAATCACAAAGGATTATTCATGAAGTGTGTATGAAGAGTATGCAAGAGGATTGCATAGTTAGTTGTCTGATTGGCATAATCTAAGTGAGAAGGCTGGGCATAGAAGTAGAGAGTTGCATAAGTGATTGCTTGACAGTTTTCCAAGCAGATCTAAAGATTGAAATGAGAATGGAGGCCACTTAGTGAATTATCATTAGAGCTGAATTGGATCTGGATTTGCAAAGTAAGTTGTATGTATCAGATCACACCTGCTGATTACTTTCTAACCATTGTATCAGTCAAAATCCTTTAACCAGGTTGACCTAACAATCATTGTATAAATCCTTTTAGCAATGTGACATTCAAGTGGAATGTTCTAAGTCCTCTAACAAAGCCACTCCTAACAGGGTGATTAAATCCTTTAACCAGGTCACATTTAGCAATGTGTTTTGTAACCTTTAACAGGGTTGACTCCTAACAGAGCTCACATCAAAAGAGTGAAAACATGATAGTATGTTATTGGTGGTTTTCCCATATTGGGTTTCCACATTAAATATTGGTGTCAACTTGTGTGAATGTTTATGTTGTGTTTTACTGTTAAGTTTCTGCAAGCTAATTATATTTGAATAGTAAACTGCATATTTATGTTGTTGACTTATGCTATCACTGTCGAGCAGATTTGAGTTGTTCAAATTGGTATAAAGTTTAAATGGGCACATCTAGACCTGAGGATAACTGATTCACCCCCCCTCTCAATTATTCTGAATTCATTCTAGCAATTGGTATTAGAGCTTTGGTCTCTTGAAAATAGTTTGAAGGTACTTGGAGCAAAAGATCAAGATGTATAAAAAGGAGGTACCAAAGTTGAATAAAGATAATTTCCCTACTTGGCTGAGTTTGATGAAATTGCATTTGGCTGGTATTGGTGATTTTTCTAAGCACTATGTTGAACATGATTATGTAGCCCCCACTACACCTGCCACAGTTGCACAGTTAAGAGAAAAGTAGGAACACAATCAAGCAATGTTGGATATTGCATCATCTCTGAACTATCACGAGTTTGAAGACATAAAGAATTGTACAATTGCAAAGAAAATGTGGGATGTCCTTGCAACCATCTATGGAGGTGATACAAATGTATTGAGAGCCAATTCTAAAAGTTTAAGTGGTAAGTTTTATGAAATGAAAATGCAAGAAGGAGAAAATATAGTTCAATATTATGGTAGGATAAAGGAAGTTGTAAATGCTATTAGAGGAGCTAAGGGAACCATTGATGATAACACCATTAATAGAAAGGTACTAAGAACACTTCTTCATGTATATGCTATTAGAGTCTCTGCAATTCAAGAGTTGAGATGTACTCCTAATAGTAATTTGACTTTGGAAGGTCTGGTAGGCAGACTTACTACATTTGAAATGTCAAATTTTGACAACTACACTCCACAAGATATTGAATTTGCATTCAGATCCCAGTTGGTCCTTAACAAATCAAAGAAAGGAAAGAAATGTGTGAACAATGACAACAACACTACAGATGATGATCTGGAAGAACTTAAAGCACTTATGACAAGAAGACTATCTAGAGGAAAAGGAAAACTCAAAGGTAAACTTCCTATCATTTATTTTTCATGTAACAAAGTTGGTCATATTGCTGCTAGATGTCCTGATAAGAATGACAAAGATGAAAGAAGAGACAACAAGTACAAAGACAAAAAGGATGACCAAGACTTCAGAAAGTATAAGGATTACAAAGAAAAAGGTAAGAAATCTTGCTATATAGCTGAAGAAGTTTCTGACAATGATTCTGACAAATATGATGAAAATGATATAGAAGTTGTGTATGTTGCTATGAAAGATGATTCTAATGATGATGAGAAAACTACATTAATTTCTTATATGAGTAAAGGTGACCATTGGATTATTGATAGTGGTTGTTCACATCACATGACTGGTGATAAAGATAAATTTGAGACCCTAGATCAGTGTAATGGCAGTTATGTTAAATTTGGTAATGATGCACCATGTCTTGTTAAAGGGAAAGGATCAATTAACTTGACTGACAAGATCAGATGTGGCAATGTATATTGGGTTGATGATCTTAACTATTATTTATTGAGTGTTGCACAACTCAATACTTCTGGTTACAGAGTTGAATTCCATCACAAGAAGGCAAAGATCTATGATGCCACTGGAGAACTAGTTGGAAGTGCTGAGAAAACAAAAGGTAACTTGTTCTATCTGGATTTAGGTGAAGAGACATGCTTGTTTGCACAATATAATGATGTTTGGTTATGGCATAAAAGGTTGTGTCATGTAAAATTTGATAACTTTGTAAGCATAATAAAATTGAAAAAGGTTAGAGGGCTGCCTAAGTTAAAGAAACCTGAAAATGCAATGTGTAAGCAATGTCAATTGGGAAAGATGACTAAATCTAGTTTCAATATCAAGACTCATACTTCTGAGGAAATACTAGAATTAGTTGATATTGACCTTTGTTGTCCCATTGGTGAGAATTATTGTGGAGATAGATATTTCATTCTATTTGTTGATGATTACTTAAGAATGACATCTGTTATGTTTCTTAAAGAAAAATCTGATGCATTCCAGTTATTTAAGTGGTACTTGGCAAAAGTTGAAAATGAGACAGGTAAAAGTCTGAAATGTTTGAGATCTAATAGAGGAGGTGAGTTCATCTTTAATGAGTTTAACAATATCTGCAATGACCAAGGGAAAAAAATACAGATGTCCGCACCTAGAACACCACCACAGAATGGTATTGCTGAGAGAAGAAACATATCTATCATGGATTGTGCCAGAACATTAATGATGGAGAAAAATGTTGCACAAAAGTATTGGAGAGAAGCTGTAAGTACAATAGTCTATACCTTGAATAAAGTACAAGTCAAGAAAGGTACTACTGCTACACCTTATGAGCTTTGGTATGGATATGCACCTAATGTAAAATATTTCAAAGTTTTTGTATGCGAATGTTTCATACTGAAGGATAAAAAAAATGGAAAACTTGATGCTAAAGGTGAGGAAGGCATATTTCTTGGTTATCCAACTAAGAGTAAAGTATATAAGTGTTTGAATTCTAACACTAACAAAATTGTGGAAAGTGCAAATGTTAGAATTGATGAGTATGCAGAAAGAAATGAAGCTGAAAGCACACAGGAACCTGAGAGTTACAAATCATTTGTCTATTTGGATGAGGAAGATTCTAATATATTACCTGAACCTAAGAATGAGGTTGTCAAGCAACAAATAGCATCTACCGAGTCACAGAATGAGGTTGTCGGGCAGCAAGAGGTAATTGGCCAGCTATCTGATGAAGATGTCGAGACATAGAATCAACCTGAATTGAACGAGAATAATGAATCTGAAGCAAAGAAAGAACCTACTATAGAAAATTATGTGAGGAGGCACCAAAAAATTGATCAAATCATAGGATCACAGGATTCTGCAGTTATGACAAGAAGTAAGTTGAGAGATGGTACATGCTTGCTATGTGATTTTGAGCCTAAAATAGTAAAAGATGCATTAGATAATGAAGACTGGATACAAGCCATGAATGAAGAGATTGAATAGATTGAAAAGAATAAGACTTGGACACTTGTACCTAGGCTGAATGACAAAAATGTAATTGGTACTAAGTGGGTATTCAGAAATAAGCTGAATGAACATGGAGAACTAATAAGGAATAAAGATAGATTGGTATGCAAGGGTTATGCAAAAGAGGAAGGAATTGATTATGGATAAACATTCACCCCAGTTGCAAGGTTGGAAGGAGTTAGAACTGTAGACGTCCAAAATCATGCTTATATTAATTTAATTAATATTCCCATAACATTGTAATTAATTTTAATTAATTATATTTGTTATATTCTTCTATCTATTTAATTAAATTTATTTAATTAAATACGATTCATGCTCCTAAGTATTTG
>MU224772.1:922969-967041 GCA_018584345.1 Thuja plicata | reverse complement strand
GATGCCACATATGATCCACCTCATTCAAATCCCTCCTTTCCCTCCAAAACTCTATAAATAGAGGCTCTTGCCAAGAGAAAACCATCTTCATTTCATGCATTGTTATCATGCTAAAATAGTTCTAGAGCTCTTAGTTCATGTTCATGCTTTCATGCTTTTAGTCCATAATCTAGAAATCATATGCTAGGATAATGGAATGAATCTAGTTTTTTTAGTTTTGTTCATCTTGCACATCAATCTTAGTGTAGCTTTTGCATACATTACATCATTTGTGATGGTTTTGAGACAAGTTCCTCATACTTGTTCTTGAAACTCTTCACTATCTTAGTTTGCATTTTTAATCAATAGTGGGATTAAGTTATTGTGTTGGGAGAGTACACCCACAATAATCTCTAAGAGCAAATCAACAAGGCATTGGGTGCCCTTGTTCAGCTCATCGGAGGTTGTGGTAAAAGTCTTTATTTTGGGATTTCATTTTAATCATGCTAACCCTCTTTGAATCTTGTTTCTAATGGCTAATATTGGTGTTTGCATGTTTTAGTGTTGTTCCTTGCAGGTATACTTTTATCACATACAAGAACCTTACTTGCATATGTAGCCTACAAAGATTTTAAAGTTTATCAGATGGATGTAAAGTCAGTATTTCTGAATGGGATATTAGAAGAGGAAGTGTACATTGAACAAGCTGATTGATTTGTTGACCCAAGAAAGAGGAACATGGTTTGTAGAGTGCACAAGGAACTATATGGACTAAAGCAAGCACCGAGAGCATGGTATGAGAGATTGTACAATTATTTGATAAAGATTTGATTCACAAGGACCAATGACAACAACAATCTGTATTTGAATTCAGAACAAGGTAAAGGTACTTTATTAGCTGAAATTTTTGTTGATGAAATTATATTTGGTGGACAAGATGTGTTATGCCAAACATTTGCAAAAGAGATGCAAACTGAATTTGATATGTCTATGTTTGGTGAGATCAAATTCTTTGTTGGCTTACAAATAATACAAATGAAGAATGGTATCTACATTACTCAATCAAAATATGTCAACGAGATACTAAAATTTTTTGGAATGGAAGAATCAAAACCAGTAAGTACACCCATGGCTACCAGAGAGAAGTTAACAAAAAATGATGATACAAAAGAAGTTAATCAAACCCTTTACAGGTCAATGATTGGAAATATGCAATATGTTGTACATAGTAGACCTGATATTGCTCTGGCTGTTGGAATTGTTGCAAGATTTTCTACCAATCCCAAGGAGACTCATATGATGGAAGTAAAAATAATTCTGAGATATTTGAAGAGTACATATAAATATGATCTGTATTACGAAAAGAGTGATAAGTTTGAACTTAGAGTTTACATTGATACTGATTGGGCTGGAAACATGGATGATAGGAAAAGCACCATAGGTGGCACATTTATTTTGGGAAAGAGATTGGTTTCATGGACAAGAAAGAAATATAATTTCACCTCACAATCTACAGTTGAAGCTGAGTACGTGGCAACAATAGTTAATTGCTCTAATATTGTGTGGTTGAAGATAATACTGAAAGGTATGAAAGAGGAGATCACATAACCAGTTGTTATATATTGTGATAAAATGAGTGCCATTAATATTTCTAAGAACCTTGTGATGCACTCTAAGAAAAAGCATATATCTATCAAGTATCATTACTTGAGGGAGCTAGTTCAAAACAAGGAAGAGAGACTGGAATATGTGCATATTAAGGAACAATTAGTAGACATATTTACAAAAGCACTACCCAAGGATGCTCATGAGTATCTGCAAGGTAAATTAGGGGTGATTCCCCTAACCAAGGCTAACTAGTTCAGATTGGAAGTGTTGCATCAAATTTTATATTTAGAATATTTGACACATTGATGCATAGGAAGTCACACTTTAGGAAGCTGCCTAAAGCTGTGAAAGAAAGACAAGGACATAAAAGAGGAACAGTCATAAGAAAGGTGACAAGAACAACATGATACAGAGTTAGAACAAAAGAATATTCATGATGAAGATGTCAACATCTTTGGCATTGTTGTGAAAGAGGGAGAGTTTTCTACTTAGAGAAAAAGAGAGATTAATGAAAGAGGGAGTCTACAGATGAACAAAAATAGAAAGATTTCAGTGTGATTACAGACACAAAGATATAAATATTTTATAGGATGAGAATCAGAATTAAGCTAAAGACATTAATGAAGATTTGTTCATATCAAGGAACACAAGCAGACTTTTTGGATTGTATGGTAACTATGTTTGTAAAATTATTGTTTTAAAAGTTTAGTGTTGCCATCAATGCCAAAGAGGGAGATTGTTGGAAAGCTACAATGTAAACAATTGTTGTTTTGACATTGATGTCAAACCTTAACTGGTGAGACTATTACTATCTATTTGAGTACCATATCTATTGATTACTAAAGAAGATTTGAAGGCAAGGATAACAAGAAGACCGAGTGAAATGGTTGAGTTATGAGAAATTACACGGGTACTTGATTAGTTGGCACATTGGCATGGTAATGTGTTGTTTATCTATAACACTAAAATGAAGATTTTAGTTTATTGGGAAAAATATATACCAAGTGAATTCTGTGTCAACCAAGCACCAGTGTATGCCGAGCATAATTTCTAGTATCAACTGAGCGCCAGTAAATTATCGGAGAAAACAGTGATGACTGAGTGGAAGAACACAATATTGGCCGAGCAACAATATTTTGGTAATATTTGAGATTTGAGATCTCTAGCCGACATAATTGAATCTGTTGGGATATGTAAAGTTAATTAAGGATAAGCACGATTGGTCCACATTATTGAAATGCATGGGTAACCATAATTAACGCATGGATTCATGATTTAATTTGTGATTTCTTTGGAGAAGTAAATTAAATGCAAATGAAGGAAAGATCCATTATATCTAAAATAACCTAAGATCTACGATCTTGATTAAGTGGAAAAGATTTATTTTACCTAGATGAAGAGGTATAAGATAACCTCGAGGGGTTATTCAAAAAGAGAGAAGTCTATGCAAGAGGATTGCATGGTTAATTGGCTGATTGGCATGATCTGATAGAGAAGGATGAGCAGAGAAGCAGAGAGTGTGAAAGTGATTGCTTGATGAATTTCCAAGTAGATCTGAAGATTGAAATGAGAATGGAGGCCACTCAGTGAATTAGCATAACAGCTGAATTGGATCTGGATTTTCAAAGTAAGTTGTATGTATCAGATCAGACCTGCTGATTAATTTCTAACCATTGTATCAGTCAAAATCCTTTAACTAGGTTGACCTAATAGTCATTGTATAAATCCTTTGAGAAAGGTTACATTCAGGTGGAATGTTCTAAGTCCTCTAACAAGGCTAAACCTGACAGATTGATTAAATCCTTTAACCAAGTCACATTTAGCAATGTGTTTTTTAATCTTTAACAGGGTTGGCTCCTAACAGATCTCACTTCAGAAGAGTGAAGAATTGGTAGCATGTTACTGGTGGTTTTTCCCAATTTGGGTTTCCACGTTAAATCCTGGTGTCAACTTGTGTGAATGTTTATGTTGTGTTTTACTGTTAAGTTTCTGCAAGCTAATTACATTTGAACAGTAAACTACATATTTATGTTGTTCACTTATACTATTGCTACCGAGAAGATTTGAATTGTTTAAAGTGCTATAAAGTTTCAATTGGTACATCTAGACCTGTGGATAATTGATTCACCCCCCTCTCAGTTATTCTAAATTTATTCTAACAGTCTTATCATACTTTTCCATGATGCAAATTTGTCTTTGTTCAACTTAGGCACATCCCTTTTACTCATCTTGCGATCTTTATCTTGAGTCTTTAAACTCTACGTCCAAGCACCAAAGTTTTGATACCAATTGTTAGAATAACTGAGAGGGGGGTGAATTCGTGGCCTCAAAAATTAATGCAAAAACTCAACCAAACATTTATATCTCAAATATAATATCCTCTTGTTATCTTTCAGTCCTTCAAGATGTATGACTTATGTAATTCTTAACAAATATAAACTGCTCGGTGAATATATTGTTTATCTATTTCTATCCTTTACCAAGTAGCAACAATTAAACTTAGTGTTTATCGACCAATCCAGTTTTAGTAATGTGTAAAGAAAAACATCAAAGAAATGAACCATATACACATTTCACACATGGATTTTAATGCGGAAACCTTGTTAAGGGAAAACCACTTGGGACCGGTAACCCAAAATTTTCACTCTTCTGAGGTGAGCTCAGTGAAGAGCCAACCCTGTTAAAGGTTACAAACACACTGTTAAGTGCGACATTGTTAGAGGATTCAAAACTAATAGTTTATCTTTTGACCTAGCATTCAATATGATTTCAACAAGAAAACCTTTTGATACTCTTGAGTATCTCAATACAATAAGGATGGTTAAATCCCACTTGGTTAAGAGATTTTCCAAATCAATAGTTAAACTGAAACATTAAATGATTTGTTCAATAATACAACTTTAACTTCAGATTTTTAGATCTATTGTTAGTCCATAATACCTCTTTGATCAATGTTCTCTTCAATTCCTTTGCTCCCCTTCTTTCTTCTTTCGAATCGGTGAATGCTCTTGCTTCTGTTGCTCGGTGTCTATAGGGTTTCTTTGGTTCTATTCTTTAGCATATATGATCAGATCTACATGAAGAATTCTATTTTCACCAGATCTTCATTCAAAATTCCTCTTCCTCCTGTTTATAATGAATTCCTTGTCTCTTTATATAGACATCATTATCCACTCAGTCTCCTTGTCTTTCTTTTTCTTGACGTAGATTGCTTCTTAATCCGCAAATCCCGCCATGCATTGCTTTAATCTTTAAAGATTTTCTTTAGTTTTATTCCATAGATTTATCCTTGACAACTATGAATAAAAATAGCTTTAAATATTCTTCTTATCCTTAGTTATACTGGTCGATGAAAATAAAGCAATCAATTAGTTAACTCTAAATATAGCTCTGCCAGCTAAGTAGTTTTGTCATTTTCTAAATCTAGTTGATTTTAGTCATCAACTCTTAGTTTTATCGGTACCACTTGCTCGGGTACCACTTTATTGGGTACTACTGATCTTGAGTAACACTATCTGTCGGTGTGACTATCCATCGGGCAACACTGTAAACTACTCAGGGTTCACTGTTCTCGAGTAACCCTGTCACTCGATGTATACCTTTATCGACAATAAAAACTTTGTCTCTTTAGATATTTAAGTGTTGTGACAATATGTGTAAGAGAAATTATAACATATTAATTTTACATCAATGAAAATACAATACATTAACTAATTTAATGTCTTGCATTTACTTTCTACAACTTGGTGATCATCAACTTATCATCTTCAAACATTCAATCAGTTATAGTTCATCAGCTTCAAGATGCAAGAACTCCAAGATCTCCAAAAGGGAAAGATGCAAGAGCTCCAATATTTTCATTTACAATTCGCAAGATCTCCAAAAAATATCTTTTCCAAAATTTCCTAGCTTACTGAAGAATGGGGAGAGAGCTTCCTTTTATAGGAGATTATAAATGAGCAGATGGACACGATTAAGAGGAAAAAATAAATGAGCAATGGTGGAGATTAAATCTTGGTTAATCCATATGCTCATATCTTCAAGAGGCAAAATTAAAGGCTAAGATTAAGAGGAAAAATAATGAGTGGTTGAGATAAAGAGGCAAAAGCCTTTTTCAATATATTCCATCTCATTGGAAAGTGCACTTTTCTTATTTTTATTTATTGTTTATTATTTATTATTTTCTTGTTTTATGTGCACTTAGGATAAATGGGTTTTTATTATTTAATTAAAATATTTTCATTTAATTAAAAGGGAGCATGTTCTTTTAATTAAATAAATCTTAGGATAAAGTGGTCAAACTTTAGGATATAATCAAATAAATGATTAAGTGGTGATTTGATCAAGAAAATAAGAGACTAAATAAATATTCAAAATTGATTAAGCACAAGATATAGTCTAGTATTTAAATTTTAATGTTTATAAAGGGGCTCATAGTCTACTAGACCATTTTTGGGTGATTACAAGTCTAACTTTCCTTCTAGGAATGAACCTTTGAAAGCTTACAAATATCTCACTATTTGGGATGAACCACTAGATGATAATGTTGACTATTATCTTCCTCATGAAACAAAATTGGCCCAACCCAAGAAGATGATATAATGGTTGAAACTTCTTCCATTTCCTCTTAAGATGACATATCCATTCTTGATGTTTCTCCTTGTCCTTAAACATACCCCCTTTGTAAGAATGTTTTAGAGCAATAAGAAGACATTATTTTTCTTGATAACACCTTTTCTTCATTTCACATTCCTTGTAGAGATGAGGCATCAAAGGAAGTCACTAATCCCTGTTCTAAGGACATCTTGGAAAAAGATGATAATATCAATTTCCTTAATGCTCACCCTTCTAGTGATGAACCCATTAAGACTCAAACATGGGATCAAGTTAATGTTGTTAATATTCATGCTCAACCTATGGTAGTTAAAAAGCCTGTGATAACTATCAAAGGATACCCTTAATCAATTCCCTCTCAACCTACTAATAGACCTATAATCATTGTAAATAGTTATCCTCAATCTAATCATCAAACATTTACTTCACCTGTGATTACGGTTAAAGGATATACTCTGAATAAGCCTATAATAAATATGAAAGGGAAACCTAGCAGTCCTTTGGAGTTCATTAAGGATTATCATGTGGTGGTTCACATCTATCATACAAGAAATAATCCTCAATATTCTAATATGATTGTTTCTACTTCTCTCCCCCATTCTCAACCCATTCTTCCTCCTCCAACCCTTCTTCCTCAAAATCTTGGAAAGGAGTACGATATGGTAGAACAAATCCATAATACCCTTGCCAAGATTTCTCTTTGGGAACTTCTTCAAAATTATCCTACATACCATGAAGCCTTGCAAAAATATTTAACCACTCTTCTAACTCCACAACCTAATTTGAGGAGAGATAGGTGTAGTTTGCATACACTCCAAGAAGATTTGCCTCCTAAAGAATTTCAAAATCAATATTATGCCCTTGTGGTAGCTATCCTAATCAATGATAATCTCATTCATAGGACCTTAATCGATAATGGGTTTACGCCAAATTTTTGTAGTATGGACATGTTGAAAGAAATCAAAGATGATATTTCAACCATTAAGCCTGATAATATTCCTATTTATGGCTTTGAGATTATTGATAAGAAAACATTAGGCATCATCACTTTACCTATTAAATTAGGTTTGATTATTCTAGATAATCCTATTCATGTGATGCCTAAGCCTCTTAATTATAATCTTCTTTTTGGTAGACCTTGGTTACATACTATGCATGTTGTTCCTTCCACTCTTCATCAAAATGTCAAATTCATCTATAACAATGTGATGTACACTCTTCATGTGGATGATATACTAAATATTTTTTAAAACATGGAATCTTCTAAAACCTTTGAGTCTATCACAGAAACACAAGAGACTAATTCTAAAACCGATTCTCAATTTCAGGACGATCGTCCTTCCTCTAGTTCTTTTTTGGATAACGATTGGGGATCCCTAGATTTCACACCAACATTTATTGTAGAGTATAAAGTTTCATACCTTAATTTATGCAATCTAAATCTAATAAAGAATTCAAATAAAATCCTCTTTCTAATGAGCTTAGTAAAAAATTTGTCATTGCTTCCACTCCTTAGGAATCTTGAGAAACTATCAAACTCGATTGTGATGACACAATGACTAACAAGGCTCCATTGACTCTTTCTGATATGGATTCTCATTATGGCCCTGGTCATTTATTAGAAAAACATGGATTCAATGGGAATGGATGTGGAAAACATGAACAAGGTATTCAAGTGCCCTTAGGGAATGAGGGGCATGAAAATTCTTATGGGGTAGGATTTAATCCTTGTAAGCAACCACAAATAGTTACTTTTAACACCATTGTGAATCAAAATTTTAAACTTTAACCACCCTAATTTGGTCTGCTCTGACCATAAATCCTATTTTCCCTAAGTGTGATCATACCCCCAATTATGTCAAGACAACTCTTCAATCGGTTGGCATAATTCATTCAAATTAGATTTAATCTCCTAAGTGATTTAAATCACTAAATTTTATTAATCACCTTAGCCAATCAAATAAATTCAAATCAAAATATGGCTAAGGTAATTAATTTAAAAGGAATTAAATAAAATCCCTATTATATATCATCACTTGAAAAATCCTATCCTCTAGCCTAAATTAATCTAATTAATTGGCTATAGTCCCAATTGATTATCAAAAGCAATCAAAAGTTTAAATAATTAATTTTCCTATTTTTGAATGAATATATTAAATATAATTTATTTCATTAATATTCCCTCTAACCTAACCTACCTCAACCACCTTAACCCTAGGTTCAAAGTCATCCCAACCTATTCCCCCCATGCTAAGCCTAATCCTAATCTTAATCCCATCTTAACCCCCTTCCTAATGATATCACATTCCTAATTTTGTGATTAGGAATTCAACTCACTTGAGAAAGTCAACTTTCTCAAGCTCCCCTCCCTCAAAATCAACTTGCTCAAGCTTGGACTTACACCCTCACCATGCCTCTTAAATGCTCTCATAAATGCATCATTTAATGCATATTACCTTCACCATACCTCATTAATGCTCCCCTCATTAATGCCTCTTACATCCACCATTAATTCTCTTACACCTCTATTAATGGCTTCCTCTCTCCTTTCACTCTCAATTTCCTCTATAAATAGGATGATTTTTAAGCTCAAAGGGCCCTTAATTTTTAGTGTTGAAAGCATTATTATGTTGTTGAGATTATTGTGAATCTATTTTGCATCTTAGCTTTGTTATTGTGCATTGTTATAATCTTCATTTTTAGAGCTAGAATGCATGTTTCTTGAATATCTAGATTAATATTTATTCAAATATTTCATTCTAGGTTGTATATGTCACTGATTTGTGTATAATTTGAGGGCATGATTATTGCATTCTTCAAACTCCTCCTAGATAGAACGAAATAGGTCAATATTAGTGTTTTGACATGTTTTCTGCTAACCCTTGTTTTCACTAATGCAATGATCTATTGAAGTGTTGTGTCTTTCTTAACAGGTGCATAAAATCACACACACATTTTTGGCGCCCACCGCGGGGAAGGATTTTAGATTTTGCCTTATTTTGCATCCATTTTTCACTAATTCATCTTCACAAGTTTTAGGTACAGAGTCATTTTTGGTGGTAAAGGCTCGCATCTAGAATACACCCTCGCATCACAGAATCTAGGCTCGCATCCCAGATATCTTGAGTCATTTCTGGTAAAGGCTCACATCTGGTATGTATTTCATCACTTTTGGGGTATTGCATCGCATCTGGTAAACAAGTTCGTATTTAGGAAATCTAAGATCGCATCGGGTTCTTGAAATTGCAAATTGAAAAAGCCTAACCACTAATATTTGACTACTTGTTGTCTCTGATATTTTCACAGCTTAACCCATCTTTGCAGATTGTTGTCAGAGCTAAAAGAGTTGGAGAAGGATTCCTAATGTGTGGTTTTGCAGGTTGTCATCCCCTTGTCTTGACCTCCATTTTTTTTTTTTTCAAACTAAGAACATTTTCTACTCATTTGTTAAATCAATTAGATAAGTATGCTCTTTTCCTTCAAGGAAAATTAGAAAATCAAACGTTGACTTAAAAATTGAAGGAATTTGGGGTAAATGAACAAAGCAAACAAAACCTCTAATTTTTGGGATATTAAATGAACAATCAAATCACTAAATTTTGTGGTTTAATGAACAAACACATCACTTAATTCATTTTAGGAAAGTAATTGAACAAGCAAAGCACTAAGAATTGTGGTCAAATGAACAAAAAAAACTTTTCTTTCACGTACCATGTTTTCATAACTTAGGAATATTTAAATCAAGCTCAAATAGCTTGAGGGAATGAACATTGATTGGAGTGTTTTGGGATAAAATTACATAGACTAGGAGAGTATGCTCTTCTTCTTTTGAAGAATAAGAAATCTAGATATCCTACGCTCGCCAATCCTTTGTATGTTTATTAAATAGTAGAGGGCCTGCCGGTTGAGGAAAAAAATCTCCCGGAATGACCCAAGTGAGGACAAGTTTTACGCCAACCCTTCCAACTCACTATAAATAGTTGCTTCCTTGTAGGCCAAAGCCTCAGAAGATGGAATCAATTTTATTCTTAGAATTTTGACATTATTCCTTGAACATGCTTGGATATGTGTAGAGTGGAGCCTCTTGAATCTTTCTTGCGAGACTACACATATTTGAGTACTCATAGGGCTATACGCTTCAATTTTACCTTGTGCAATTCTATGGGAGACAGTTTCAAATGGATTGCCCCATCATAAATAATAAACTTTGTAGTCAAACTACTTGATTCATCCCCAAAAGGGTGATAATCCTTGTGCAAGGCAAAAAGTAATTGCCCTAAGACACTCGTCATATCATGCCCTCACTTGCGTTTGGAGCCGGCTAATATGGTATCATAATGAGATCCATTGTGTGCTTGGTGATAGCCATATTCTGATTAACATTTGAGTGTGTATCTAAATCAACGAGTAAGGATTTTCATCCTCTACTTAGAAAATAAGGTGTAAGAATATGTTTGTTCACCCCTAACAATATGAATCTGCTTGATGTGTCTGAAAGCTCATTAACAAGATAAATCATTCAAACAAACAACAAAATTCAATCTTTTGGCTATGTACCATATTTTTCACTCACTAGAAAGATGCAAAAATAATCTATTATCAGACAAATTTGCACAAACTTTAAGACAAATCAGACACCAAATTTCTAGAACAACAAATAGTCATTTTTGGTCAATCCTGGCTCGCACCTGGTTGTGCAAGCTCACATGCAATGTGCAAGATCACACCTAGTCAATCCTACATCATTTTTAGGGAGAAAGGTTGCATGCAAGATACTTAGGGTCGCATCTGGCTTTGCAAAAGCTCGCACATAGAGAGTCACATCTAGGACAGTGGGCACTTGCATAGTTGCCTCTAAGAGAAAGTTAGTTTATTTGGAGACCTTTTGGTCCTTTAGTCTGTTCCTATTACTTTTTTTGATCTCCCAGTTGCTGTTTCAAAACACTTTTTCAGATATCTACCTTGCATGTCCTTTCGATTTCTCATAATCAGTCTCAATACATGTGGTCTATCTACTTTTCAAAACAACATGATTCCCAACTCACTATCAGGGAATTCTAACCCTTTGATACTGGATATCATTTACTTCCACCAAAACACAAACAATACTTCTACCTAGACACACTCACTTGAATGATTTGAGACTCTACTTGACACTATCGGGAAACTTTGACAAAGTTGAGATACAAATACATAGTTAACATAAGATGCAACAAGTAAACTTCTAAAGAATTAGAAGTACCTCTGAGATCCCAACACTTTCAAAAAGGAGAAACATCTTGCAGTTCCCTGTTCGATTTAGACTCTCCAAAAATGGAAATACCCACTCATGAATGGAGTGAGGCTTTTGAGGAGTACAAAAATGATAAAAACCAAAAGTGCAAAGGTAGCGATGGTGAAGAAGAACAAAACATTGACCATCCTTTGTTTGAATCAGACAATGAGGAAGACATCACTGAGGAAGAATACAATAAACTTAAACAAAGTAAAAAATTCCAAAAGACATTGGAAAAGATAATCAGCGAAGACAAAGAGAAATACTTTCTCCATCTATCATCCACTGGTGTAGAATTGCCTAAAGATTATGATGTTGAACAACTAAAGGAAAAAGAGGTATCAACTCCTATCTTTATTCTCGCCAAACAACTAACCTTGATGCAAACTAAACTTGCAAATCTCAAACAAGAGAAGGCTAAACCCAAGACAAAATACTCTTTGGACTCCATTTGTCCATTTCCTTTCGACAAGAGTATTAATATGGTTCCATTTCTCTGAACATGGCAAGGCTAAAATATGACAAATATACAGGAGAGACTGATCCACATGATCATTTAAGAGAGTTTTGTGCTTTGAGCATAGAGTACATGCATGAACCTACATACCTAATGAGGCTATTTCCAGGAAGCCTAGGTGGAAATGCTATGGAGTGGTTCTCAAAACTCACACCTACGGTAAAAAAATTTGAGGATTTAATTAAATGGTTTATCCAACATTACTCCTATAACATACAACATGATGTAACCATGATGGATTTGTGTAACACTAAGCAAAGAACTGACAAATCCTTTACACACTTTCTACATATGTGGAGGAAAATCTTTGCAAGGTATTCAAGAGCTATTCCCAAATCTGAAAAGATGGAAATATTTATTAATAACTTTATACCTGAGCTAAAATACACATTGCAAATGCAAGATTCACCCAACTTTGACAGGATGATCAAGAATGCCATCCGTATTGAAGAATTCATGGTTAAAAATGGAGAAATCACTCTCCAAAATGAAAACAAATCTACCAACTCCAACAACAAGCTTAAATGGTGGAAACAAAACAAAAATGTTGTCAATGATGGAGTAGTAGATGCATCTAATGTTAATCCTTAACCTGAGGTGTTCAATATAATGAATAGCATGCAAGCAAGTAAAGATGCCAAGGTAACAACTATAGTCCCTAAATCAAACAATGAAAATAACAAGGGTCGACCATGGACTTCCAAACCTCAAAGAACATTTACTCCTTTGGGAGAACCTCTTGAGACCATTTTAAAAACACTCTTAGGTAACAAATTTCTCATGATCCCAGATTCCAAACCATGGGAACTGAAAGTCAAACCAAGGTGGTGGGACGAAAAAACTTATTGTGTCTTCCACAAGAACAATGGACACAAGACTAATAATTTTTTTAAACTCAAACATGTTATCCAAGACCTTATTGAAGGAGGAAAGATTAAAGTGGAAGGACACACCACTAATGAAGACCATATGACATTTAATAAGCCTTTCCCTAATTATGAGAAAGGGGAAGCATCTAAAGGAAAAGGAAATGAAGTGAACTGCGCCTACTCTAAAAATGATAATGTGATCAACATGATAGACAGTAAAAATGAATCAATTAATGTGGTCACTATCAAAGGTGTTCAAGACACCTCTTTCCAATAAAATGCATTAACCTGAAGTCAAGCACAAGTCATGATCAACAGACCTAACTCCTCATCAAAACCAGCAACGACTTCCATGGTACCCATTATCACTATTCCCAAACCAACGGCAACAAGACAAACAATTACTATTCCCGTAGTGAAGTATAACTTGGTGGATCAATTACAATGAACCTCTGATCAAATTTCCATCTTTTAGTTACTTAAAATCTCCTCAGTGCATAGGGAAATCCTTGAACAAGCCCTGCATGCAATAAATGCGCCAAAGGACCTTGATGTAGAAAAATTCCAAGAAATGGTTAATCACATCTCAATTCCACATTATCTCTCTTTTTTAGAAGAAGATGATAAATACTTGACACATCCACATAATCAACCCCTTCATATTTAAGTCCTAATTCATAAATCTTGTGTTAGACGTGTATTGATAGATGGAGGGGTAGGGTTGAATATTTGTACCCTTAATCTAATCAGGAAATTGGGTCTTTCAGAACAAACCATTGATTCAAGAAGAAAAATCACTATCAAAGCTTATGATGAAGAAGAAAGATCCTCTAAAGGTCTTTTTGTTCTACCCATCAGAATCAGACCAGTTGAAAGGAATGTCATATGTCAAGTTTTGGATCTACCCTTGGCTTATAACATACTATTAGGGAGACCTTGGATCCATGAAATAAAAGAAGTACCATCTACTTTCCACCAGTGTATCAAATTCACACATAATGGGGTGGAGGTAACAATTCCTACAGATACTAGTTATACTTGCAACAATGTTAAGGTAGGAAGTATGGTCCCTCATAACAAGGAAGTTCTGAAAGAAATTGAACCTAAGACTACCAAAGACATGGTTATGAAAAGTTTTGGAAAAACTTTAAACTTTGAAGAAACTGGTATGGGAGAATACAAGCTGGACATGACCCCATTATTGAAAGAACTTCCAGTATCACCAAGATCCTATGGAAAACCTTCCTCATCATTCACACATGTTGCATCTCAAACACCAAAAATTCACAAAGAAACTGGTATGGTTAAAGAATCTACCTCTCATGAGGATGAAAAAGAAGAACATACAGTCTTGGATTGGATATATAAAGGAGAACCAAAGGAAAATGAGGTAAACCATGTGGAAATATCCCCAAAAAAGTATGGTAAAGGATATGACCTTTTAAAAAAAATGGGATATAAAGGAAAAGGACCTTTAGGAGACAAAGGAAAATGACTTATTGAACTTGTACACATGGAATTCAGGGATACCAAAGATAAAACAGGGCTAGGTTCCAATAATAAAACTAAAAAACCTACTTCCAAAAATAGTCCAATCTCTGATGACGGAAGTGATCAAGAAGAAGAAATAGAACTAGAACAATGGTCCTCTGAAATATTATTACATATTGGTACAATGAATCTTGAATATCAAGGAAAACGATATGTGCCAAGGTTTGAGGTACCACAAAACACTCATGTCTCTTTATTAACACAAGTTACCATTCAAGATGTAGAAGCAACAGTAGAAGACACTCCAGAGGTGCCATTCATGGAAACAATTACTGAAGACACACCACAACAACAAGATTCACATCCTAACCGGGGGAAACTAGTCACAGTTTCACATGTTCTATATTTACCACACTTTGATCTACAAGTGGCTAATAGGGTACATCAAGTAACTATTGCTGAAATCTTAAACAGGTCTGATGACAAAATCATAGACTCTCATGATTATGAGTGGGATGATCTATCTATTTCCATAGAGTACATTGAAATAGATGTGATTCACATGTTTGTAGCTCCATTAGATCACATAGAACATTCTAACAAGGCTCCTAACAATGTTGATATTCCCAAAGTAGAGGAGGTATTCCTTCCCCGACTCATTGATGAAGAAACTGGTATTTTCCTAGACCTAGAGGAAATGCAGAGGCTACAAGCTAGGAGCCTCCCTCTATGGAGAGATGAAGAAAAAGGTTCCACTAATGAGTCACTAGAGTTCGGTCCATATATAACCAACAATGACTTTGATAATGATGATCAGACTCTTATTGATCTAAACATTGACGAGGTAGACTTAACAGAACATGTCATGTCAGTTAATAGTCATGACGCTGACCTAATGCTATCCTTCCCAAGATCTGACTCCTTGTCTTTAATAAACCCAGACCTAATTGATTGGACTAATACAGATCCTACTCCTATCCTTGACTTCCCTAATGACTACACTTTGGATTTCTACTTAAATGCTTGTGAACCTTACCCTTCTTCCACCAATGCAAGGAGTGTGAACATGTCATAGGAGGATATCAAGTTTCTCAGTCACAAATTGAAAAATAAAAAGAAGAAAAGAATTGACGGTGAAAACCACATTGTGGTAGTGTACGACTCTAAAAAATTTAAAACAAAAGATGTATCTAATGGTGAAAACCTCTCCAAGGTGCCAAAGGATAAGATTCTTGATATCCTCCCTAAACACTTTCAAGAAAGATATTCAGTTCTAATAGAACCAACACAACCAGTAAAATTGGGCACAGTTGAAGTTCCTCAAATTATTCACCTAGCACAATCTCTGTCAGATCAGGAGAAGACACAATTCACCAAGTTCCTGAAAGAGAAGAAGATCAAATTTGTATGGTCTTAAACAAATATGCTTGGGCTGGATCCTGAATTGATAATGCACCATTTACCTATAGCTCCTGGGATTAAACCTGTGAAAAAAAAACTAAGAAAGATGCATCCTCATGTTGCATTATTGGTAAAAGCAAAGCTAGAAAAATTATTGAAAGCTGGATTCATTAGAGTCATCACTTACACAAGATGGATTTCTAATGTTGTCCTAGTATCTAAATCTGATAAATCTATTAGGATCTATATAGAATTCAGAGATTTAAACAAGGCATGTCCTAAAGATGACTTTCCACTTCCTAATATTGATATGATTATAGATCTAACAACATGCTACCAAATGTACTTATTAATGGATGGGTTCTCAGGCTATAACCAGATTAAAATTTGTCCTGAAGATCAAGAGAAGACCACATTTACATGTGCATGGGGAACCTTTTGCTAGAACGTTATGCTGTTTGGGTTAAAGAATGTAGGTGCTACATACCAACAAGCTATGACTACTATATTCCATGACATGATGCATAAAAACATGGAGGATTACGTGGATGATACCTTAGCTAAATCAAAAGAATGGATTACTCATATCAATGACATGAGGAAGATATTGGATCGTATGGAACAATTTCAACTCAGGCTCAATCCAAAGAAATGTTCCTTTGGGGTCCAATCAGGAAATCTCTTAGGATTTATTGTCTTGGAAAAAGGAATAGAGGTAGACCCTGAAAAAGTCAAAGCTATACTAGAAATGACTCCTCCCCAAAACATTAGTCAAATAAGGACATTACAAGGAAGACTCCAGTCAGTTAGGAGGTTTATGTCTCAACTTGCATACAGGGCACAACCCTTTACAAAATTACTACATAAAGGTGTCACCTTCAAATGGGATGAGCATTGTGAAAATAAATTTAAAGAATTGAAAGAGTACCTGGCTACTCCTATTCTTATGAAAACCATTCATGGAAATCCATTACTCCTATATATTTCAGATACAACTACGTCACTAGGAGTATTTATAGCAAAAGAGGATGAAACTAAGAAGGAACTTGAAACTAAGTATTTATAGCACAGTTGAAGTTCCTCAAATACAGTGAGGCTCATTTTAAAGATAGATCCTTTGAAGTACCTCCTAAGCAAGACAACATTAACAGGATGCTTGGCAAATTGGGTCCTAATTCTAAGCAAATTTAACATTGAATACATGGATAGAAGGGCTATTAAAGGACAAGTCCTTGCTGATCAGTTGGTTGATTCACCACTCCAAGATGATGAACCATTGAGAATTGAGTTCCCTGATGAAACAATTATGCATCTAAATGAGTATCCATGGAAGATGTACTTTGATGGTTCTTTCATGCAACAAGGCTATGGAGTGGGAGTTCTATTCATAACTCCTCAAGGCTAAAAAATACCCAAGTCCTACAAATTGATGTTTCCATGCACAAATAATATTTCTAAATATGAAGCATTGGTAAATGGTCTTAAACTTGATATGGAATGGAAGATTGTAGAATTACATGTGCATGGTGACTCCCAACTCATTATCAATCAAGCAAATGGAGATGATCAGACAAAAGATGATAAGTTGCTTCTCTACAAACAATTAGTTAATGACTTAAAGAAGTACTTTATCTTCATCACATTCCAGCAAGTACCCAGAACAAAGAATAAAGCTGTAGATGCTATGGCTACACTAACATCCATGTTACAATTAGAGGAACATCAATTCCACTATGACTTCTTGGTGGAAGAATTATCCTACCTAGCCTTTGATACACCTGAATACCAAGTAATTTTTTCTTTGAACACCCTAGAACAATCTTGGTATACTAAAATCACTGCTTACCTAACTGACCAAACTATTCTCAATGATCCACCCAGGAATTAAAAATGAGCCTTGATTAGGACAACATCATGTTATGTCCTCATTACTAATAACTTATATTGATGAGGTATCGATGGTACACTTCTTAGATGTTTAGAACATGAAGAGTCAGATCGTGCATTAAAAGAAGTCCATGAAGGTGTATGTGGATCATATTCAAATGGCTTTTCATTCAGTAAGAAACTGCTCAGAGTAGGCTATTATTGGTCCACAATGGAAAAATATGCTGTTCAATTTTCAAAGACATGTCATAAATGCCAAACACATGGAAATCTCATCCATGCTCCTACCAGAGAACTCATACCATTCATAACACATTGGCCATTTATGCAATGGGCCTTTGATTTGGTTGGACAAATATATCCTAATTCTTCAAGTGGACACAAGTTCATCATTACGACCACTGAGTATTTCATGAAGTGGGTCGAAGCCATACCGCTAATCAAAGCCACTGGAAAATAGGTGGCTATGTTCATCTTGAACTACATTATTTGTAGATATGGGATACCCTCTTCAATTGTAATAGACAATGGGGGCCAATTTAAAAACCAAGACATTGACGACCTTTGCACACAATTTCACATTACTCAACATTGCTCCTCAATCTATTATCCTTAAGGTAATGGACATGATGAGGCATCTAACAAGAATATTCTCAAGATCTTACACCGAACTGTGAGTAAGTATGGAAGAGACTGTAATTTACAACTAAATCCAACACTATGGGCCTACAGAAAAAGCATTAGGACACCAACAGGAACCACACCCTTTTCCCTAGTCTATGGCGCAGAAGAAGTACTACCTATTGAGGTTGAACTCCCATCTTTGTGGGTATCTTTACAAGGTCTTGTTACTGATGAAAAATACCACATTGATAGGGTGAATGCACTAGAATTACTTGATGAGTGCCGACAACAGGCGTTCGATCATCTAAAAATGTACCAAAAATGCATGTCAAAAGGGTACCAGAAAAAGTTCAAACCATGACACTTTCAAGTGGGGGATCTCATTCTGAAAGAGAATCCTAAGAACTAGCCTAATAGGGAACATAAAGGAAAGTTTGAACCTAACTAGCTGGGACCTTATTTCATTACTGCAACTTTTGGGACTGGAGCTTATTAGCTAGCTACACCTGAGGGAGATGTCCTTCTAGATCTCATCAATACTCTACATTTGAAGCAGTTCTACGCTTGATGACTGGCTAGCGGAGCCTATGCAGTGAAAATCTTAGAAAATACTAAAAAAAAAGCAGAAAATTGATCCTGAAGAAACCCAAAAACAATGGGAAAAGTCCTAGAAAAAGGGTATCCTTGGTGAAAACTTGGGAAATAGGCACCTTGATACTACAAAAATATTCAAAAAATATAAAATAGAAAAAAAATAGAAAAAGAGAAAAAGTGCTTGATGAAAACCTGGTAAAATATGCATCTTAGTAGCAAAAAGGAGAATTTTTGCCGAGTGGTGAAAACCTGGCAATCAGGTGTCACTCAAACTCTGTGCTCTATCTATGAATGCATTGATGATACCAAGCCTTCAAGATTAGACCTATGCTATGGGTGACTCTATTTCCTTACAAATATCCTATCCTTGCTTGGGATTAGTCTACCTTTCTATCCTAGGAAACAAATCATTTGGCACTGGGGGAATCTCTGCTAGCATATTAGGTTGCGTTTGCTAGGTCATCCTAAGATGGTTTGCCTTCTAACACAATGCTTCTTGATACTTGCACCAAACTGTCACTTTCATGAAACAAGGGTTTTTCTTCAAAAACTGCCTACCTGGCACAAACATTGCACTCACACAAACGGTGTTCCTAAGCACTACATTGGATTACAAACAAAGACAAGGTTATACATAGACATAGAACACATATTTCTTAAATTCCAAATTTTGGTTGATGAATCTCTTCTGTGCTTGAACAATGAATCAAATAGTAGTTCTCAATACTACTTAAACATAGTTTGATCTTGGTTTGATTATGACTCTTTTATGTTCTGATGATGCTTTAACTAGGGGCATATAAGCAGTTATAAGTTTTCTTTGATTGATTCTCAATTGATGGTTGTTATGTCTCCTGAGTTACTCCATGATGTCTACACAAAGACAAAGAGTTGCAAGGATAGGGGGCATAACATTTTCTTGGTTTTCTGCGTATGATGATTATTTCAGATGATCCTATAAATTTCACCTAACTTGGATGTCTATGGTAAGAGCTCCCAACATGAGTGGATAGCCGCATATATCTTGACCTTTGTTATGTGTAAACTACGGTGAGGTTGAAATGATTTCCTTGTCTATTTTCTAACTTAGATTGTCACGAAGGTGTATGAAACATAATTTACCCAAGGATATGAATTTTCAAGGTCATTGTGGGTCCAATATCTTACCTTACACAGATTTTGATATAGTAAAAGAAAAGTGACTAAAAATTCATCCTGGATTTTGTGCCCTAATGCGTAAGTATCTTTCTGACATTGCATCCAATAAAAATATTATTCATACTTTCATAATATCAGTGGGTATTAGTGATTGTTTTACTATCAGGTGGTATTCATTCCAAAAAGCACCCAATGATGATCAAAATGTTACAATATCTGCAAATCAGTGACAGTCTTAAGAGTTTGCATGTAGATGCATTTAGAGATTGCATGATTCATTTTACTAAGAAAGAAACAGTATAAGGGATTTGAGCTCAAAATGTTTTCTAAATTCATTCATCCAAGTTAATTACATCATCAAATATTACTGATATCAATGTCGTTGCATATCCATAACATACATTCTGGATTCATATATAACAAAGAGAAAATACAAAAACAAAGCATTGCATTTCATCCTACATCCTACAAATGCATCCATACATTTACTTGCATAAAGAAAATCTCACTAACATTCATTTGCATCTTCACTTAGTATAATTTGAAATACATTCATATCAGTAATAAATCACATGATCATAAATGATGTCATCATCTACAAATCTAACTCATCATATGACCAAGATAACCATACATCACATGTGCATCAAAAAAATCTATCAAAGCAAAAAGAACCCATGAACATGTCAGAATTAGGAAAAGTTGCATTAGATATATATCAAATCATGAAACAACTCAAAAATATGGCACTGTTTACAAAAAGAGTATCAGAGAATCAGTACAAATCAGATATACATGTATGAAAATCATGGTACAAAAGAATGGTCCCACAAGGATCCATATATACAATATGATCTCACAAAAAGATGCATCATGTATGACTTCCCCCCTCTTGTGGATCTAGAGGAGGAGGAGGTGGTATAAATGGAGTTGTTGGTGGTGGCAATGTCCCCTCTGACTGCTGCACCAAACGTGAAAAAGATAGGGCTCTCTGCCCCTCGGGTACGACTGCATGATATAGAGCATAATAACATCTAGCTCTCTGGCCTTGATGAACTATAGTATGGGTGTGTATGTCTCTCTGTCCTCAGCCTCTCAAGTTGCACATCTCTGTTAGCCAACAAATCATCTACTCTCGTGAGCCTGGCCTCTAAAGTACTGATCCTGACCCTGAGATGCTCTCGCTCCCACTCACACTGTGATAAAGGATCTCTGTCACTACTAGAACCCCTTCTTGTATCCTTCCCTAGGGACCTATCCTATGGCCTATTCGGTGGCCTTTGCTACTACTGCTGCCTCTCTCTTTGCTTCTCTTCAATCAATAATGGCCCTGGATCCATCCAAGGAGAAACAAATCTAAACTAGGTACACCTACCACTCCTATTGCCACTAGCACCACCACTAGCACCAACAACCCCACCACCCCTATCATGTGCATCATCATCACTGTCAGGACCCTATCCTCTATCTAGGGGTGCCTTTCTCCCTCCTTGTCTCCCTCCATGTCTCCCTCCATCCCTACCTCCAGCTCCTCTATCCCTCTGGGCTTCTCCTCAACCTCTGGCTGGTCAATCCTCTGTAGGATCATAATCTAATGGGCCCTCGATTCAAGGAATTGCCTCTACTAGATCTGTAAACCAAGGCATCAGGTACTATCAAATCTTTTCAAGATATCCTACTAAGCAACCTGCATCGGCTACATCAGGCCGAAGATCCCATGGCATGGCTACCATCTCTACAATAGCCCTCTGAGTGCTCTCATAACCCAACTATCATCCCTATAGTGGTACCTCATCATGTATGTGTGCATATACCATAAGGTCATGACCTCATCCCTATAATTGGCCATATTGCCTCAACACCCATGTAACTAAGAATCTCTCGATAATATACTTGGTCCTGCCAATGAGGCACCTTCTTTAGAAACAGTACAACATCTGCTGCCTATCTGATATCAACTCCTCAAAATCTAGGTACGACCATCATAAAAATCCAGTAATTTCATCTAATAAGCAACACCAGTACTCCACCTTGCCCAGATGGGGCTTCTATATCCAATCGACATACATATACATATAGGGCTGCTCTGCCGCCCGCTGCCTGTCAACTATCAGCCGTGTAACTGGGATGTGCTCCCAAGCCCAGATCTGAAGAACTAAGATACCCATTGTCATGCTCTAGGTATGATGGTAGACTATCTCATGGAGCTCTCTATACATATGAGCCAATATGAAACTGCCCCATGAAAATCTCCATCTAGCAACGACCATCTGCTCAAGCATATTGGCCTAGCCGACCATGCATCTGTGCTATCCTCGGTCAGACATAAGGATGCCTTTGATAAACCCATCTAAGTATATAGGAAGACTATTGTAGTGATCACACATGTAATCCCACATCAGATATCGATGAGCAATCCTATCATCGTGAAAGAATCGTTGGGCAGTAGCAATGGCTGTCGCAGAAGTAGCATCAATATGGACCTCTCAGCCCATCACAGGAACTATCAAAATCTACCACATGTCCTCCGGTGTAATGGTCATCTCTCTAGTAGGGAGATGGAAGATGTTGTGCTCTGGATGCAATTTCTTGGTTAGAGTAGTCAACAACCCTCGATTTACCCTAATGTTGGGTAAATCCCTCAATGCCGCTAAACCAACAAGCTCAACTATCTCTATCTTGTCCACTATCAACAACCATGATAGAGCTAACACTCGGCCAAGATATGGGTTCTGGAATGAAACTACCTCAAATGGAACCTGTTCAACAGATAGTAATTTCAGAAAATCTCAAAACAACACTTTATCTAAGACAACTAAGCAGAAACACTATCAACTAAGTCTTTTGGGCATCTGACAAAACAAAGATACACAAACTGGGCAGCTAACAAGTTACATAACCAGAAACAACCCTATTTTTTATAGGGTGCGATCCTCTTTACTAGATGCAATTCTCAATTTTTGGGATGGGATGGGGCATCTGAGATACGAACCTATTTTCATAGGAAGCGACATGAGATGCCACGTGCGACCCTATTCCAACAGGGTGCAAAAACTTGCAAAACCAACCAAAATTTACAACATGCATCATAACAGGGTGTGATCCTAGATTTTTAGGGTGCGACCCTAGAATTTGTTTAAAAAATGGAAGTGACGTGGGATTAACAGGAAGTGACGCAAAATACGGGATGCGACGAAGGACTAAATTGGCTATAACTTGCATAAAATTGAAAACTGAAAATTTCAAAAGGTAGGTTTTTAGGTACTTATCAGAGGTGGGTAGTCAGCTGGACGCTGATTATGATGGCCAAGATCGAAATGATTCCTATGCATGGGGACCACCATCTTCTCTATAGAGCTCTCTGAATTTCCAAGGATAAAAGTGAAAATGAATAGTTCAAAAGTGATTTTTGAGATATCTATTGGACTTTTCGAGCTAGTTAGGAGCTCCAAAAATCCTCCCAGACAATTAAAACTCATTTTTTTCTCTTTTTGATCAATCGGGAACCAAATCAAAGGTGTCTACACCATTTTACATAGTACAATAATTTTTTTTATGACCGTTCCTAAAAAATGCATAATTGCTCCATATGTTCCAAAAATTAGTTTTCCCAGTTCTATATCATCAAAATTGCAAATTTCATCACAAATCTTGGTTAGACATAATTTACTCTAACTCAAAACTCACATTTTTCACGTAATTACCTTGCTACCCATGTATTTTCTCTAAATACACCTCCGCTTCTTCTAATCCATTCTTTCTTTCCCTAATCGATCACTGCAAGTGATACATCATTTCAGTAGAGGGGTTTTTATTCTTTTCCTTCAATTTTGTTCCCGAGGGGGCATGATCACACTATCATCAATCAAATTCTTGCTCGAAACAACATTAAAATGACTTTGTTATCAAAAAAACTAAAAGGCATGACAGTTCCTTGACTAAGTCAGAATTGTTGGATTGAAGGCTTCGGTTCTCACAAGATGGATATCTTATGTCTACTTTTTCTTAGATTCTTATTAAGCTATTGGAAGCTTCATACTAAATTTTGGATGACAATGAAGTTCAGAATCAGTATTGTCAATATTTGGACGACAACCAAGTTCAAAATTGGTATCTTTAAGATCTTTTCTTATTGACCTTTGTACGACAATCAAGTTCAAAGTCAATTCTATCAGTTTAGTTCAATCAAGTGCTATATTGATCTCATCAGGCATTTTGTTTGATCATGAGAAAAATTCTCAAACTTTCTAAAGTCAACATCAAAAACTTTCTTTGAATCGATACGCTGCTTGCACATCTATTCCAAGAGGGTCAAATGTAACCACCCTAATTTGGTCTGCTATGACCATAAACCCTAATTTTCCTAAGTGTGATCATACCCCCAATTATGTCAAGACAACTCTTCAATCGATTGGCATAATTCATTCAAATTAGATTTAATCTCCTAAGTGATTTAAAAAACTAAATTTTATTAATCACCTTAGCCAATCAAATCAATTCAAATAAATTCAAATAAATTCAAATAAAAATAGGGCTAAGGTAATTAATTTAAAAGGAATAAAATAAAATCCCAATTATATCTCATCACTTGCAAAAGCCTATCCTCTAGCCTAAATTAATCTAATTAATTGGCTATAGTCCTAATTGATTATCAAAAGCAATTAAAAGCTTAAATAATTAATTTCCCTATTTTTGAATGAATATATTAAATATAATTCATTTCATTAATATTCCCTTTGTTGGTTGTATTCCTGGTTTTGTTGGTTTGCCCTAAAATTTTGTTGTCATCATGCCAATTTCTATCCAAAATTAGAAAATCTGTCCCAATTTGAATTATCCCTATGGAAATTTTGTGTTCTTATGTCAGAATCCACATGAATAGTGAAAAACCGAAAACCCTGAGCTGTCTTCTAAGTGAAAATGCAAAAAAGCCCTAAAATGTCAATCGAGTTTCTATTTTTGCATTACCTTTTTGAAAGACTTAAGTTATAAAAGTCATGTGCCTTTTAATGGTCGCCTAGTTGCTTAATCCTAAAATCATATTCCATTTTATCATGAGACTTGGCGATTGACTGTTGTCAGGATGTCTCTAGAGGAAAAAGAATATTGTTTGTAAGTTATGAGACTTAGTGAAGTCCTTTTGTCGTGAAGTCTCCCAATGAAGAAAATATGATCTGGCGACATGGAGATAAGCGGTTAAGTCATGGTGTCGCGCAATATATCTTGCGGTTAGCAAATTAGCATGAGACTTACCGATTGCTTTAGTCATGAGTTCTCTAGATCAAAACACAATTAGTGATAAGTTTAAATGCTTCTGTCACCAAATCTCCAGTTAAAAGGTCAGTTAAGTAAAAGGTTTTGAGACTTGGTGACAAACCACAAGTTGATTGAAGTATATGGTGGTCGGGTAGTCACTGGTCAAACATGATAAGTCAGCATTTTTTCAAGTGATTTGGATATAAATAACTAAAATCAGACATGTGTCCACAGTAAAAGGAACTAAGGGTAGTCACGTGGTCTCCCAAAAGGAAAATGTCATTTGGTGATTAAGAGACTAAAGGATGTAAAGCTATGTATTTTAATATTGTCGCGTGGTCTCCAAATGATTTAGGGTTTTAAAAATATACTCAGAAACTTAGCGGAGCCATCACATGTAGAATAAGATATGATCAACGGTGGTCACTGAGTCTCTATCAATTTTGCATAAGAGTAAAATGTTCTCGCGACAATGAGATTAGCTTTAGTCACATAGTCTCTGAATTAAAATTAAAAGATAAGGTTTCATGGGCTATATCGCGAAGTCTCTAAAGGAAATATTAGAGAGCAATTTTAATTAGCAATTGGGTGACTAAGGGTAGTCATGGGGTCTCATAAAGTGAAAAGAATATTTAGAGACTTAGCGATAAGAGTGAAGGAAATCTTATAGTCGATAGATCTCTAGAAGAATTGAGAGTTAAGAGATTTGATCAGTGACAAAGAGATAATGTATAGTCGCGTGGTCGCCAAATATGAAAAGTGATAAAAGGCGACAGTTGCTGACATGAAAACATAGAGATTCATCATCCAATGAAAATACAAGAGATTAATTACTATGTGAAAAACGTAGCTGAGATGTCTAGTGAGGAACCAATCATTTGAAGACATGTCATTTTGTTCAAATTTTATAAGGGTTTTTCTGAAAACGCACTCATATGAATTTGATTTCCTATCACATTCATGAGCCGCGGCTAGGATTTCAATTAATACCACAACATGTAAACTTGAGGGAAAAAATGATTGTCTCTTCAATGATGAGCTAAGTACTTTGAAAAGATACCATAAAGGGATGATCGCAGGTTTATTTTCATTCATCATACATCCAGAATTTCACAACGGAGAATTTGCTAGGTTTTATGTGTCCAAAAAGTAGGAATTGATCAATTTTAGGATGATTCTCTAGTTTTCAAAGTTCTTAAATTATCTTCAGTGCACAGAGAAGAGTAAGGAGTCCCGAGAGAAGATTTGTCTCGATATCCGTGAAAGAGAAGTGGAAACAGAACAAGATGAGTAGAGCTGTTAGTGTGGCTTCTACTAGTGGGAAGAGTGATGAAGTAGATGAAGATGCCAAGGGGAGAAGGAATTTCTCTGATGAATTTTTGAAGCTGTTGCCTGGGTCTACACAGAATAAAAGGGAAAATGTCAATATACTGGCAGATGAATACTGTGAATTTAGAGATGCCCGTACCCCAGGTTCTACAAGTTTTTCTCTCTATAACTATTTTTATAATAATTTTGATAAGGCCATCCCAATATCAAACCCTTGGACTAGTGGTTTGGCTAGGTTAATTGTTCCCGATGTCTATGTAGATGTAGACTTTTTTCTAGGACTAGAAAACCATTACAACCCTTTGTCTAGGACAATTAAAAAGAATTATGGTACTGCTTTGTTGATTCTGAATAGGAATTCATTTATGCAAGCTTTTGGTTTATATAGTACCATGTCCACCAAGATTAATATTACCAAGAAAGAAGAAAGGTATAGGTTACAGCCCGGGGTTGCTAGGAACCAATTGCAAAAACATATTCTTAAGGAAGTTAGAAACCATATTACCCCTATACCAAGAACTGCACCCTACTGCTTCAAAGATTTACATTTCTATATCATGTACATTGCATATTCTTTGTGTAGAGTTTCGGGTATAGATGGAGGAGATGAGAAAATAAATTCTGGAATTTTAATGATGGTGTTAGATTTGCAAGACGTGCATTCTAGTACTAGCTATGAATATATATTGTACATCATTGATAGAATGCATGAGGGGTTTGTAGCTATGTAGAAGAAGGGTAAAGATCCTAGGTTTTTAAATTATTCTATCCTGATGCATTTGTTATTGCATTTCAATTATGGTATCATGAATGTAAATAATTTGAACCCTCAAAGGATCTTTCAGGACCGGCCCAATCCTATTCAATTTTGGATTAGGATATGGAATTATACCTCTCGGGATTGTGACTTTTGTGGATTTGAGAACTAGATTGTATACCCCTTGATGCAGAGTTTGGGTATTAGCAAGACTACTCCTCGTTAAGGTGCTGCAATTGCTAAGACCCTGTGAATATGTTGATAAGTGTGAAGGTGACCACAATTGGGGATATTTATATTTAGAAGAGAATTTCACTATGATCATAGTGTATGGATGTACACATCCTCCTCATGTCTTACCATATCATGTGCCATCAAGAGTTGCAGCTATGGAGTTCATTTGGTAGCTTTTGTTAACAGATAATGAGCACTTTGCACCACATAGGAAGGGGACATTAACCCATAGGCAATTAAAGATTTTTCAGTTTACAATTGGTAAAGGTGCTATTGATCAAGTGAGTAGATGGTTGGAAAGCTAGAAAATGGGAGCAGCATTATATAGATATATTTATCTAGAGGGATTTATTGCAAGAGCTAAGAAACTCCTAACTCCTACCATACCAAACACATATGTACATGGTCTTTGTGTGGAGGAGGATTCTTTTAGAAATATCCTTGATGAAGATGAAGTGAGAACTAGGAGAGAGAGAATTCAAGAGTTATTGGATTTGGAGAAACAAATAAAAAGGAATGGATTAGAATTTGGAGGTTTTTACCCCGACCTGCCATATTTTGACAAAATCAAAGCTATGATAGATAATTTTTATACACTCTATGAGAAATTAGATAGAGTTTTGGATGTGAAGAAAGCGGGAAAAGAACCTCAATATTTAGAATCTGAGTATGAGAGTGAGAGTGATGAGGAATATGTCCATCCACCTCAAATAGATCAACCCCAACAAAATGTTGCAGAAGCAATTCAGACACAAGGGGAATAGGGGCATATCATAGACTTGACTGAGGTTTCCCAACCTGATGATGTAGAAGAGCCTGGTACCAAGAGGAAAAAGGCTGACCTTGGTCAGACATCTTATGCAAGAAAAGAGAGAAAAGGAGATATGATAAGTGCTCTAGTTCTTGGCAATAGGTTATATGATCATAATTTGAGAAAAGAAATCAGAAAAGGAAAGAGATAGTAGCATGAGGTAGAGTAAAACATAGAATTTCCTCACAGAGCATGTATTGATGAAAGGTTTCCTCACCAACAACAGTTCTTAAGTGATGACAATTTTATAAAAATTGATGAATTTAAGGACTTCTTAAGGTGGCATAAAAAGGAGCAGATCAGGGAACAACTAAAATCAGATGGTGAAGAAGCAGTAGCCAATGAGGCTCTTCTAGCTCTACAAACCTATGATCTAGAGAGTGAAGATGTTTCTCCTGATGAGGCTAGGAAGATGGTTTTAAATAGGGGAATCTTGCTTGCTGAAGGCTGGGATTTAGCCTCAACATTTATCATAGACCAAATCAGAAAGAAGCCAGATCTAAATATGGCAAGTGAGATGAAAATGGGTGACATGATAAAAGGATTTGGATATAGTCCAAAATCCCAAGCATTTTCCATGTGGAATTTGTGTCCAAAATACTAGAAGCCTCAACTTTTGAAAATTCAGGAGAGCATGGTTGGAAACCAGATGGTGTGGACATTACATAATAAAGGGGATCTTGAAATTTCCCAAATAATGACACATTGGGCACACCTAAATGAAGACAAGACAAAAAAATTGTCTGAGAAGTGTGGTGTCTAATTGAGGAGGTTAGTGCCCTGGCAAAAGAT
Organism: Thuja plicata; assembly: GCA_018584345.1. Classification (NCBI taxonomy): domain Eukaryota; kingdom Viridiplantae; phylum Streptophyta; class Pinopsida; order Cupressales; family Cupressaceae; genus Thuja; species Thuja plicata. The sequence goes on along the minus strand of MU224772.1, from coordinate 937,845 downwards.
AAGGAATTGTGCCATATCAAGATCCATCATCAGGATATGGTAATTACTGAAATGACTAAGAAATTACAAGAAAAACCAGGAGTTGTGTATGTACCCTCAGTGCAGCCTTTGCAGATAGAAGAGAAGGTTGAAGCAAAGGAAGAGTTTAAAATAGAGGATGTGGCCAAAAAGGAAAATGAGGTGGCCATAAATGCATTTAGGAGCATTCTTTAGCATAGGATTGATATATTGAAAGATAAAACAAATGTAATCCTAAATGCATACAATAAATTGCCCATCTTACATGTTGAAGTGATAGGGTACATCTCTGTTTTAACTCCTTTCTTCACAGCATGGTCTCCTAGGGTGCAGTTGTTTGAAAAGTTAGCCTCCTTGCAGCAACACAGATCAAATTTAACATAAATTGTGTCAGAGGTTGAGGGTGAAATCAAGAAAGTTAATTTCACTTTAGCTTTCTTTAAGGGTAAGTTGAATCAGATAGAGGCTAAGATGAGCCTATTTTCACCTAATTTCAATAGATTTGTTCCTTCTTTGAAAGGAGAAGATGATCAGATTAAGGCCTTGCAGGCCTAGAGAAATGAGTTTGACAGTAGAATGTTGAGTAATGAGGCATTTATTACAGAATCTAATCTAGATTTAGATGGTTTAAATAAAATTTTTGATGAGGCCTTTAAGGCAGAAACTACCATAAATAAATTTTTAGTTGATGTTTAAAGAATTACTGATGTCAGATGGGAAAGGCAGAAAGGACAACTGTAGAGTATTCAGAATTTTAAATGGCCTATAGTGGATGAGGTGACAGCTTGGGATTTGATGACTAGGCCAAAGAAAAAGAAGCCTGTGGAGATAAAGGAAGAGATCTTGGATGAAGAGTAGAGAGGAACACTTGGCACCTGACCATTGAGCACAGAGAGGTTAGTTATTATCAAAGACAAGTGTAGGTTAGCCTGAAATGGTGGTCAGTTGATCTCAGTACAAATATTAGATACTATCCTGAACATTGTTAGACAAAGGCAACCAAAATCCAGATGAAGACAAAGAAGATCAGATTTCATCCCCTGTTCTTGTCTTCCCACCGCTTGACATTCTTATTTCTTGTCTTTTCTATAAGTTTAGTGTTAGGTTCCTTAAACCATTTGAAGCTTGTTGCATCCTAACTTTAAGGATTCCAAGATGGTTTAATGACCTATAAATAGATAAAATTGTAATAGTTTTAGAGAGATGAAATATATTGGCAAACCAGACTTTCTAAATTTTAGTCTGTGTCTTTGAGCTATTTGAGTTTGTTATGTACTGAAGTAGAAATATATGAATGAAAATACAGTGCAACTTTACTCTATTTTGTTGTTGTCTCTTTACTTATTGTCTGTACTCTTTTATGTTTAATTTGTAAGGCGTTTTAAACATATTGGCTATAAGGTAGTTATTTGATTATTTGCAAGCTTCTTCTAAGGGGGGAATTAAACTTTGTGTGTAGTTTTAGGGAGTACAGCAGTGATTGAGGATTTGATACAATATTGTAGAAGTGACATGATAGTTTATAAAGGCATCTTTTCTCGGTTGCATGTAGGTTGCAAGGCATCTTACAATATTCTATTTTATATATCTCTATGCATTTATATAGGCCCAAGGATAGGCACTGGTCTAGGAACTTGTTTGGTAATCCATCATCATCCAAAATATTCAATACTATTCAAAATCAATTACTTTCAGAATATATGTGTAAAATCAATTGTATTCATAGTGATTACAATTGAAGTTTGTTGATTTCTTAAAGAGTAAATCATATATTTTATTCCTCCAAGATTCACAAGAATTATAAAAGGAAAGAAAGATGAAATTCCCTATTATATTGCTGTCTTTTGTCATTAAGATAATCATTTGGATTGTTAAGATTTTTCTCAAAATAGTCATAGTTATTTGCATTGTCATTTATATATCCATATAAAAATAGAGCATTCAACACATAAGTAAAATCCACTCTAAAGATACTGTTAAATCAGTAATCAGTTATAGGTAAGACCTGCCTGAGTCTTTGGATCTCAAAAAACGAGGTTATAATATGTATCCCCAATGTTATCAAAATACCTCATCAATTAGTGTTTTCTCTTGCTTGAGTCAGTGTATCAAAGGCATTGGGATTCATAGAGTCATTTAAGCATTGAAGCATCTTTAGAGGCCCTGCAAGAAAAAACCCTAACAAATTGGTGACTCTACTGGGGATTTAAAGTAATTACAAATCATACTAGTTGTAGTTGTTAAAATTGTCTTTTGATAAGTATTCATTCATTCCTAATTATTATTAGGTGGTGACTCTAAAGAAAATCTCTGAGATTAGTGCAAATTTAGTAAATATCCCTCAGAATGAATACTAGGTCAAGGATAAGAAATGATCCTTAGAATGTTTTATATGGTGGAATCCCATCATCCTCAAGGATGGAAATGTCCTAGAGGAAGAAGAGAAACCAAGTTAGCATGGATGAAACCCCTCCAAGAGGTATGGAGGGTAATACTAGGAAAGACATGAACAACAATCAGCCTTCTCATGATGGAAATACTTCAGAATATGAAGAAGCTGCAGAAAGGGTATTAGAAACACCTATAGTCACTTCTACTTCTAATGAAAGATAAGAAACAAGTACATCTAGTTTAGATTCTTAAGAAGCTCCCTCAGATGAGATAGCAAATGAGGAGAAATTCATCATGAAACAACTTGCCCTTGTTCAACAAATGAAAAGGGAGAGAGAAATGAGAAAGAAAAAACATGAACATAAGGATGTTGATAAGAATAAAAGAAGATCTTCAAGACATCAAAATATGAAAGATGCAGAGAGGTCTCAAAGGACCAAGAAATACCACTCACTTGTAAGGCTTCTAGTTCATAGAAGGATAAAGGTAAGCAAAAAATAACTAAATACAGAAATCAAGAACCTACGTTTCAGAAGCCTTTAACAGAGAAAATGTCCAAATTGGATATTAATTTGGAGAAATTAAGAATTGGAAAAGAGACCATGGAGAAAATGTTAGAGAAGGCACAAATGGAAGCTGCAACAATTGAAATGAAGAAGAAAATAGTTTTTTTGCAATCTTCTAAGTATTCTCATGCTGGGCCAGTGAATATTACAGCCTCTAAAGCAAAGGCCACTACTTTTAAAGAGAATGACAGTTTTCAAAGGAAACCATTGCATACTAAAAGGTATAAAAAATTTAACTTTATTGGTATCCCTGGGTATCCTAATGCTTTCCCTAAAGATGTGGGTGATATAGGAGAAAAGCTCCCAAAGTTTGCAGGTAACAATGTTGTTTCTTGTGAAACACATTTAAGAAAGTTCATTGATTTTGTTGATTATTTAAATATCACTCATGAGGATGTGTTAATGAAATTATTTGTTCAGTCTTTAGTGAAGGATGCTAGGGAATGGTTTAGGAGCCTTTCTAATGGATTTGTTGTTTCTATGGATGAGTTGGTTGAATTATTTAAGGATCAGTATGGAGATAAAACAAATAAACGCGTCTTGTTGAATGAGTTCAATAATATCAAAAAGAATTAAAATGAAGAAGTCGCTGAGTTAAATACAATATTTCAAAGAGCTATGCACAAGCTATTTCAGAAGATAAGGCTGGATGAAGAGGTATGTCTAGCAACTTATTTGAATGCCTTTGATTCTAAAATGGGATATGCTCTTAGGGATAAAAACCCTAGAACTCTTATTGATGCTTATAAGATAGCTATGAACATTGAAATGAACAGAAGAGTGTCTAGTAAGTTGAATAGAAGAGATGACTCAAGGTTTAGTAGGAGCAATTTAAAAGAACCAGAGTATAAGGAATATAGGGCTCCTTAGAACAATAGTCCTTCTTACAATACTACATATAATCCTCAAAATAGAATGCAAAAACATCCTTATGGAACTCAGTTTAAGGATGGGAAGCCTGTTATTTTACCTAGAAAAGAGAAGACAGATAACAGAATTCCAGACCCTCTACATAAAAATGTTGTCCATTTTTGCAATGATGATCCTTGGTGTGAGGCTTGTGAAGCCCCTCATAACCCTGATTTTTGTATTGTTTCCTTAGACTTGAGAATAAGTTAGGAGCATGGAAATGATGAGGATGAACAATGTGATCATAGTATGACAAATACTTATTCATGTCATGATATAGATTCGGACAGTGAAAATGAAAATCATGATTCCTGTAGTTCACAAAGAAGGGTAGAAAATCATCATCAACAAATTTTGTTTGATAGTGAAGTTGAGGAAACTGATGACCATATAAGATGTTATGCTCAAGACAATAAGGATGTTCCACTTATTAGAAAAGCTTCAGATGAAGAGAAAGCTAGGATTACTGCAGATTTAGTGAACAAGGCTAGAAGCAACTACCATTTAAGAAACAGGGTAGTGGGTAGTACTGGTAGTTAGCCATCAGGTGTCTTTATAAAAGAAAATAAAGTAGACACTAAGTATGTGCAAAAAAAGTAAGGACCTAGTGAAAATATAAATAAACATAAGGTCAAAATCATTACAAAAGCCCTTGAACCAAATGTTGTACAAGAAGGAGAATTAAAAAGGCAAGAAACAAGTACTCCTGTTCAAAAGATGGAAAGCAAAAGGTTAAAAGAATCAGCTCTAAATGAACATATTGAAGAAAGTGATATTACTATTGATAAATCAAAGTCTTTAGATGTGAAATATACTCCAGTGGACATGGGTCAATGTTTGTCCCAAATGACAGTTAAGGTGCCATTTCTAGAGATGGTGAGAATCAAAGAACATAAGGAAAAGGTGTTGTCATTATTAAACAGTGTGCCCATAATAAAGGTCCAAAGTCCAGAGAATGTTGGCAAGAAACCAATTAAAAAAGGGAAGGAAGTTGAAGTGTTAACATCTGAGATTCCTCAAATTTTCTTAAATACGACTTCTTCCCCAAAAGTTGTCGACCCATTTTTTCTTTCATTAATAATTAATGGAAAGATTCTAAAAAATTGTATGATTGATTCAGGAGCATCTAATACTGTTATGCCAGTGGAAATCATGAGGTCAATGGGATTACAGGTTGATACTCCTCATGGGAGATGTCAAGCTATGGATTCTAGAGAGGTCCCTGTGATTGGTACCATTGAGGCTATGACTTATAAATTAGCAGTATGTCCTAATGTATTAATGACTATGAATGTTCTTGTGGTTGACATACGACCACATTATGGCATGCTGTTGTCAAGAAAGTGGAGTGCTGCAATGGGAGGTAGTATACAAAGTGATTTATCATATGCTACTTTTAACATTGCTGAAGAAAATGTTAAGGTGTTAAGGGAGAGTAGAACTCCACACATGATAGAAATATTTGAAGACACTAACTGTAAAGGGGGAAATCGTGTATGTGGAGGTTTGATTTTTTTAGAGTATATTGATTTCCTTAACCTTAGTTTATATTTAATTGAATTGAATTGATTGTATATTGTAATTGTGATTAGGGAGAAAATAAGATGTTCCCCTTTTATTCCCAAATGCACGAATGGAAGATCCAAGTTGATCAACCCAAAGGAAGGGCTAATGCACAAATGAATCAACTATTTGGAAAGGAGAATAACAAGAGGGGAACCTTAAATTCTGTTAATTATATGTATAGATATGATATATAATAGTAATTGAAGAAATGGGAGAAATGCACTAACCTTGAAATATTGCAGATCAAAGAATGCTATTTTCTGAGGTCTGTAGACTATTTCTGGAAAGCTAACAGTTGATCCCAAACCGGAATGCAGAGACGAACAAAACCCAGAAATAATTTTCCATTCCAATGTCGTCTTATGAAAAAGGTCAACCTTGACCCACAAATGCAACCCTAACCCAATAATGTCGACCCTGATCAGTACAGGTCTGACAGAGAATCTGCTCGCGCTGTCTGAAAGAAAGCTGAAAAGGGTATCCAGATCTGGTCTCAAATCTGCTGTTCTGTACCTGTACCTACAAGAAAAAGGAGATTATTTGTTGTGGGGGAGGGGTTTGCCTTAGTAAAACCCTGATTTAGGAATTAACCTTGAAATAAATAATTGAAATAAGAATGCTAGCAAGTAGTAGAATTGAATCTAACAATGAAGCTATGTTATTCAATAGATATGTAATTGTAATTCAAATGTAAGCAAGTATGTAAATAAGAAAGCATGGACTTTAGAAAACATAAACCTCCATGATTGTATGGTTGGAATCCACCTTGAAGAGATGATGAAAGAGTCTTGAGGATGCACAAAGGATCTTGAAGGAAGATCACACCATCATGATGGCTAGATCTAGGGCTCGAATGATAAATCTTGAATGCTTGAACCAAATCCCTTCAAAGGCTTGAGAGCTTGAATCCTTTATCTTCAATGGAGAACTTGAATGCTTGAGAGGAAGACTTGAACACCTTAAAAGCTTGAAAACATGTAGAACTATGGATGCTTGAGCTATTGCTTGATCACCTTTTCTTACTTAGTTGATTGTTAGAGAAAATGAGAGGAGAAGGCTTCCTTTTATATGAAATTAGGGCACAATATTCTAAGGAGGCTGGCATAGGAGAATTAAATTCCAATTATACCCATGGCCCTAGAAGTGGACCTATATTAAATATAATTTGAGATTTTCTGCTTTGAAACCCGAAACAGCTGACCTAGAAGCGGGAAAATGAAATTTTGATGACCTCCGACAACTGACAGATTTCCAAATTTGAAAGAGGGACCCAAGTCAAGGTCAAGGTCGACCCTGACCTAGGTCAAGGTTGAGGTCAACCTTGACCCAGGGGGTCAGAACCCATGGAAAAAGTGCCAGGTAGGATAGACGGTGCCTGGAGAGGTCCAATCAGGGTCCTAAACATGCATAGAAGTAGGAGATGATGCTGAAAGGAGGGGACAGTATGATGGTGGTAAAAAATATCCCCTAAGGAGGGATAAACATTATTAACATGGAAGTGCTTCTATTTTAAGATGATACACTAACATTAATTGTTGCATTGATATGGATATGGAGAATTTCAAGATACAAAAAAATGAACCTTATTATCAACATGAACAGATTGACCCTCTGAACAGAGATTTGATTATGCAAGGAGATGGTTTGTGGAAAATGTACTTTGATGGGGCCTACTCAAAAGAAGGATCAGGGGTAGGTGTATTGTTGGTATCTCCATCAGGTACAACTTTTAAGTATTCATTTCTATTATCCTTCCAATGTACAAATAATACTGCAGAATATAAGGCTTTGTTTTTAGGACTTGAAATTGCTATCAAACATGGGATAAAGTGTTTAAAGGTTTATGGTGATTCTGAGTTGGTAGTAGCTCAACTTAGATCCAAATATGCAGTAAAGAATGATAGATTGAAAATGTATAAATATGTTATTTGGGATCAAATTGAAATGTTTGATGCCTTTGATATAAGTTGGTTAGAAAGGTCAAATAATATAATGGCTGATTTTTTAGCAAATGTTGCTTTAAAAAATGATGATTTGACCTTACATGGGGTGTCAATACTGGAAGTCAAGACAAGACCAATTGTTCCAGACAACATATACAACTGGCAGGTTTTTTAGGATGATCAAGATATTCTGAGGTTTATGCAATGTCTAGACCATTATGAGAACCAGAGTATAGATTGTAATACTTTGCTAGAAAATAATGATGGAAAAAACTATATTTTGGGAAATGAGGTTGTCCAGTTAAGTTCTAATAAGATTCCTAGGGGTTTGGTTGAACTTGAAGCATTGTTTAGTAGTCAGCAAAATGATTCAACAAAGTTAAGCAATGCCAAAGTTGAGGATTTGGAGGAAATAAATTTAGGATTTGAAAATAGTCCTCAAATTGTTTATATTGGAAAGGGTTTAGACTCTCATATAAGAATAAATTTGATCAAATTATTAAGAAAATATAAACATGTCTTTGCTTAGTCATATGAGGATTTGAAAGCCTATAGAGAGGATCTTTTTCAACATGAAATCCCATTAAAGTCAGATGTGAAACCATTTAGGCAAAAATAGAGCCCTATTAACCCCTTGTTGGCTCCTAAGATGCAACAAGAATTGATGAAATTAAAGGATGCTGGGATAATCTAGCCAATGAGACATTCAACTTGGGTATCAAATTTGGTACCAATCAGAAAGAAGAATGGTGATAACAGACTATGTGTGGATTTTAGAAATTTAAATATTGTTTCATTAAAGGATAATTATTCCTTACCTAATATGGAAGCAATGTTGCACAAGGTGACTAGTTGTGAGTTGCTGTCTATGATGGATGGTTTCTCAGGATACAACCAAGTCTTATTTAAAGAATCAGAACAATACAAAATTGCATTTACCACTCCATGGGGAACCTATGTTTATATCAAAATGCCATTTGGACTAATAAATGCAGGGGCAACTTTTCAAAGGGCCATGGATGTTTCTTTTAAAGAGTTCATTGATTTATTTATGGTCATTTATCAGGATGATTTGACTGCATATTCTAAGAAAGCTGAGGATCACTATGATCACTTGGGTAAGATTTTTAATAAAGCATTATAATATGGTGTTTCGCTGAATCCCAAGAAATGTCATTTTGCAGTGCAAGAGGGAAAGTTGCTTGGACATATAGTGTCTAAGGAAGGGGTGAGAATAGACCCTGAGAGAGTGGAAGCAATTCAGAAGGTTATTGCTCCAAAGAACCTAAAAGGGGTACAATCTTTCTTAGGAAAGATCAATTTTGTCAGAAGGTTCATAGAAAATTTTGCAAAGATTGTTAAACCCATTGTAAAGTTGTTAAAGAAAGATGCCAAATTTGTTTGGAATGAAGAAGCCCAACATGCATTTTAGAAAATAAAGAAAGTAGTACCAGAGGCTCCAGTTTTGAAATCTCCAGATTATACTAAGCCTTTCTCTTTGTTTTCATTTGTATCATTTCTTACAATTGCTGTTATTTTACTACAAAAGGATGAACAAGGATTTGAACATCCAATAGCTTTTTACAATAAATCCCTACAAGCTGTAGAACGTAATTATGAAATAATGGAGAAGCGGGCTTATGCTTTGGTAAAAGCTGTGAAGTCTTTCAGGCCATACTTGGTTTGTGCTAAGATACAAGAATATGTTCCTCATTTAGCAGTAAAGGATATTCTTACACAGTCAGAGGTAACTGGTAAGAGGTGTAAATGGATCACCAGAATTCAAGAATTTAACCTTGAGATCCATATTACAAAGTTGATAAGAAGACAGGGATTAGCAAAGCTCATGATAGAAGAAAAATTGGATTTAGTACAAATAAATCAGACAGAGATACATGATCAAACTTCTACAAGCATTGAGAGGCAACCATTTTATACTAATATTGTGTTTTTTCTCAAAAATGCCAAATGTCCTGATCATATGTAAAAAAAATCAGAAAATAAATATGAGATTGCAAACTCAAAAATACACTTTGATTCAAGGTGACTTGTATTGGAAGGATAAGGATGGTGTATTATTGTTATGTCCTGATAAATACCAAGCTGAAAGAGTTTTATGTGAAATGCATGCTGGAGAATGTGGTGGTCATTTTTTTGCTAAGACTACTGCCCATAAGATTTTAAGGGCTGGGTACTATTGGCCCACTTTATTCAAAGATACCTATGAATATGTTAGAAAGTGTGAACCTTGTCAAAGGTTCTCAAACCAGTTGAAATTTTTAGGAGCTCTGTTGTTAAATATAGTAAGTACTGAAGCTCCTTTTACTATGTTGGGAATTGATTTTATTGGTGAATTCTAGGAGAAATCTAGTGGGGGACACAGTTGGATACTTGTAGCCACAAATTATTTTACCCAGTGGATTGAAGCCATCCCTACAAAGAAATCAACAAGCAGGGTAGTCACTGAATTTCTCATGGAGAATATTATAACCATATTTGGTGTACCTGCTAAATTAGTAATGGATAATACCATGAGTTTTAGATCAGAAGAAATGACAAATTTCTGTGAAAAATATGGGATCACAATATCATATTCATCCGCATATCATCCACAGGCTAATGGACAAGCTGAGTCTAGTAATAAGAGTATATTGAAAATACTAAAAAGAACTCTTGAAAAGAATAAAAGAGCATGACATACTAAGTTGAAACTAGCACTTTGGGCTGATAGAATAACAGTTAAAAAAGCAACTGGAAAGTCTCCATTTGAGGTAGTGTATGGTTTGTAGGCAAGAATGCCTATCAACAATTTATTACCAGTATATCAGTTTATACAAGAGGAACATTTAGATGTTTCTGACAATATGCAGAATAGAATGACAAAGTTGGTAGAGTTAGATGAAGTAAGAAGAAATAGCCAAAGAGAAAACCTTAAGTTGCAACAGAAGATGAAATAACTTTTTGACAATACCGAGAGAAAATTCTAGTCTGGTGACCTAGTTCTTCAGTGGAATGCAAGAGTAGAAGATAAAGGAAAACACAAGAAGTTTGAATCTTTATGCCTTGGACCATTTATTGTCTCACAGAACTTTGGAAAAGACTCTTACTTATTAAAGAAAATGGATGGAGAAGATTTTGAGTTGCCTGTGCATGGGCAATTCCTGAAGCCCTTTTTCAACTGAGAATCAAAATTCATGCACAAGTAAGTATGTATCATACTGTGAATACTTTCCTTCATTTATGTAAATGCTGTAAATAGTTTCCCTTCTATTTTAGGTTAGTTGGTGTCCTCTTCATTTTTTGTAGTGGTCTGCAACCAGAGATTTTGTGGTTCTTTTCCATAAACTGTGTTTAGTCAATCCTCAGGTAGAGCCACTGTTGGTTGTATTCCTGGTTTTGTTGGTTTGCCCTAAAATTTTGTTGTCATCATGCTAATTTCTATCCAAAATCAGAAAATCTGTCCCAATTTGAACTATCCCTGTGGAAATTTTGTGTTCTTAGGTCAGAATCAACATGAATAGTGAAAAACCCAAAACCCTGAGCTGTCTTCTAAGTGAAAATGCAAAAAATCCCTAAAATGTCAATCGAGTTTCTATTTTTGCTTTACCTTTTTGAAAGACTTAAGTTATAAAAGTCATGTGCCTTTTAATGGTCGCCTAGTCACTTAATCCTAAAAGCATATTCCATTTTATCATGAGACTTGGCCATTGACTGTTGTCGGGATGTCTCGAGAGGAAAAATAATATTCTTTGTAAGTTATGAGACTTAGCAAAGTCCTTCAGTTGTGAAGTCTCCCAATGAAGAAAATATGATCTGGCGACATGGAGATAAGCGGTTAAGTTGCGGTGTCGTGTGATATATCGTGCGGTTAGCAAATTAGCATGAGAATTAGTGATTGCTTTAGTCGCGGGGTCTCCAGATCAAAACATAGTTAGTGATAATTTTAAATGCTTCTGTCGCCAAATCTCTATTTAAAAGGTCAGTTAAGTAAAAGGTTCTGAGACTTGGTGACAAACCGTAAGTTGATTGAAGTATATGGTGGTCAGGTAGTCGCTGGTCAAACATGATAAGTCAACATTTTTTCAAGTGATTTGGAGACAAATAACTAAAATGAGACATGTGTCCACAGTAAAAGAAACTAAGGGTATTCACGTGGTCTCCCAAAAGGAAAATGTCATTTGGTGATTAAGAGACTAAAGGATGTAAAGCTATGTATTTTAATATTGTCGCGTGGTCTCCAAACGATTTAGGGTTTTAAAAATATACTCAGTGACTTAGTGGAGCCGTTAGATGCAAAATAAGATATAACCAACGGTGGTCACTGAGTCTCTATAAATTTTTCATAAGAGTAAAATGTTCTCACAACAACGAGATTAGCTTTAGTCGCATAGTCTCCAAATTAAAATTAAAAGATAAGGTTTCATGGGCTATGTCGCGAAGTCTCTGAAGGAAATATTAAAGAGCAGTTTTAATTAGCAATTGGGCGACTAAGGGTAGTCGCAGGGTCTTGTAAACTTAAAAGAACATTTAGAGACTTAGAGATAAGAGTTTAAAAGATGAAAAGTAACCTTGGTCACAGGGTCTCTAAATAAACTTTGAGTTTTCCAATACTACTAGCGACTTGGATTCATTTGGTCACGTGATCGCTAGAAGTTAATCATGGTTAAGCTAAGGTGAAGGAAATATTATATTCTCTAGATCTCTAGAAGAATTGAGAGTTAAGAGATTTGATCAGCGACAAAGAGATAATGTATAGTCGCATGGTCACCAAATATGAAAAGTGATAAAAGGTGGCAATTGCTGACATGACAAAATTGAGGTTCATCGTCCAATGAAAATACAGGAGATTAATTATTGTGTGAAAAAGGTAGCTGAGATGTCTAGTGAGGAACCAATCATTTGAAGACATGTCATTTTGTTCAAATTTTATAAGGGTTTTTTTGAAAATGCACTCATATGAATTTGATTTCCTGTCACATTCATGAGCTACGGCTAGGATTTCAATTAATACCACAGCATGTAAACTTGAAGGCAAAATTGATTATCTCTACAATGATGAGCCAAGTACTTTGAAAATTTACCATAAAGGGATGATCACAGGTTTATTTTCATTCATCATACATCCAGAATTTCACAGCGGAGAATTTTCTAGGTTTTATGTCTCCAAAAAGTAGGAATTGATCAATTTTAGGGTGATTCTCTAGTTTTCAAAGTTCTTAAATTGTCTTCAGTGCACAGAGAAGAGTAAGGAGTCCTGAGAGAAGATTTGTCTCGATATCGGTGAAAGAGAAGTGGAAAAAGAACAAGATGAGTAGATTTGTTAGTGTGGCTTCTACTAGTGGGAAGAGTGATGAAGTAGATGAAGATGCCAAGGGGAAAAGGAATTTCTCTAATGAATTTTTGAAGCTGTTTCCTGGGTCTACATAGAACAAAAGGGCAAATGCCAATATACTGGTAGATGAATACTGTGAAATCAGAGATGCCTGTACCCCTGGTTCTACAGGTTTTTCTCTCTATAACTATTTTTATAATAATTTTGATAAGGCCATCCCAATATCAAACCCTTGGACTAGTGGTTTGGCTTGGTTAATTGTTCCTGATGTCTATGTAGATGTAGACTTGTTTCTAGGACTAGCAAACCAATACGACCCTTTTTCTAGGACAATTAAAAGGAATGATGGTACTGCTTTGTTGATTCTTAATAGGAATTCATTTATGTAAGCTTTTGGTTTATATAGTACCATGTCCACCAAGATTAATATTACCAAGCAAGAAGAAATGTTTAGGTTACAGCCTGGGGTTGCTAGGAACCAATTGCAAAAACATATTCTTAAGGAAGTTAGAAACCATATTACCCCTATACCAAGAACTGAACCCTACTATTTCAAAGATTTACATTTCTATATCAAGTACATTGCATATGCTTTGTGTAGAGTGTTGGGTATAGATGGAGGAGATGAGAAGATAAATTCTGGAATTTTAATGATGGTGTTAGATTTGCAAGATGTGCATTCTAGTACTAGCTATGACTATATACAGTACATCATTGATAGAATGCATGAGGGATTTGTAGCTGTGTAGAAGAAGGGTAAATATCCTAAGGATAAAGATCCTAGGTTTTTACATTATTCTATCCTGATGAATTTGTTATTGCATTTCAATTATGGTATCATGAATGTAAAAAATTTGAACCCTCAGAGGATCTTTTAGGACCGGCCCAATCCTATTCAATTTTGGATTAGGATATGGAATTATACCTCCAAGGATTGTGAAATCTGTGGATTTGAGAACTGGATTGTATACCCCTTGATGCAGAGTTTGGGTATTAGCAAGACTAGACTCCTAGTGAAGGTGCTGCAGTTGCTAAGACCCTGTGAATATGTTGATAAGTGGGAAGGTGACCATAATTGGGGAGATTTATTTTTAGAACATAATTTCACTATGATTAGAGTGTATGGATGTACACATCCTCCTCATGTCTTACCATATCATGTGCCATCAAGAGTTGCAGCTATGGAGTTCATTTGGCAGCTTTTGTTAACAGATAAAGAGCACTTTGAACCACATAGGAAGGGGACATTAACCCCTAGGAAATTCAAGATTTTTTAGTTTACAATTGGCAAAGGTGCTATTGATCAAGTGAGCGGATGGTTGGAAAGCTACAAAATGGGGGCAACATTATATAGATATATTGATCTAGAGGGATTTATTTCAGGAGCTAAGAAACTCCTAACTCCTACCATACCGAACACATATGTACATGGTCTTTGTGTGGAGGAGGATGCTTCTAGGAATATCCTTGATGAAGATGAAGTGAGAACTAGGAGAGAGAGAATTCAAGAGTTATTGAATTTGGAGAAACAAATAAAAAGGAATGTATTAACATTTGGAGGTTTTTACCCTGACCTGCCATATTTTGACAAAATCAAAGCTATGATAGATAATTTTTATACACTCTGTGAGAAATTAGATAGAGTTTTGGATGTGAAGAAAGGGGGAAAAGAACCTGAGTATTTAGAATCTGAGTATGAGAGTGAGAGTGATGAGGAATATGTCAATCCACCTCAAATAGATCAACCCCAAAAAAATGTTGCAAAAGCAATCCAAACATAGGGGGAACAGAGGTATATCATAGACTTGACTGAGGTTTCCCAACTTGATGATGTAGAAGAGCCTGCTACCAAGAGGCAAAAGGTTGACCTTGGTCAGACACCTTATGCAAGAAAAGAGAGAAAAGGAGATAAGATAAGTGATCTTGTTCCTGGAAATAGGTTATATGATCACAATTTGAGAAAAGAAATCAGAAAAGGAAAGAGACAAAAGCATGAGGTAGAGGAAAACATAGAATTGCCTCTTAGAGCATGTATTGATGAAAGGTTTCCTCACCAACAACAGTTCTTAAGTGATGACAATTTTATAAAAATTGATGAATTTAAGGACTTCTTAAGGTGGCATAAAAAGGAGCAGATCAGGGAACAACTAA
>MU224772.1:912784-922919 GCA_018584345.1 Thuja plicata | reverse complement strand
AGATCAGGGAACAACTAAAATCAGATGGTGAAGAAGCAGTAGCCAATGAGGCTCTTCTAGCTCTACAAACCTATGATCTAGAGAGTGAAGATGTTTCTCCTGATGAGGCTAGGAAGATGGTTTTAAACAGTGGAATCTTGCTTGCTGAAGGCTGGGATTTAGCCTCAGCATTTATCATAGACCAAATCAAAAAGAAGCCAGATCTAAAGATGGCAAGTGAGATGAAAATGGGTGACATGATAAAAGGATTTGGATATAGTCCAAAATCCCAAGCATTTGGCATGTGGAATTTGTGTCCAAAAGACCATAAGCCTCAACTTTTGAATATTCAGGAGAGCATTATTGGAAACTAGATGGTGTGGATAGTATAGAATATAGGGGATCTTGAAATTTCCCAAATAATGATACATTGAGCACACCTAAATGAAGACAAGACAAAACAATTGTCTGAGAAGTGTGGTGTCTTAATTGAGGAGGCTAGTGCCCTAGCAAAACATAGGGAATTGTGTCATATCAAGATCCATCATCAAGATATGGTAATTGCTGAAATGACTAAGAAATTGCAAGAAAAACTAGAAGTTGTGTATGTACCCTTAGTGCAGCCTCTGAAAATAGAAGAGAAGGTTGAAGCAAAGGAAGAGTTTAAAATAGAGGATGTGGCCAAAAAGGAAAATGAGGTGGCCATAAATGTATTTAGGAGAATTCTTCAGCATAGGATTGATATATTGAAAGATAAAATAGATGTAATCATGAATGCATACAGTAAATTTCCCATCTTACATGCTAAAGTGGTAGGGTACATCTCTATTTTAACTCCTTTCTTCACAACATGGTCTCCTAGGGTGAAATTGTTTGAAAAGTTAGCCTCCTTGCAGCAACACAGATCAGATTTAACATAAATTGTGTCAGAGGTTGAGGATGAAATCAAGAAAGTTAATGTCACTTTAGCTTTCTTTAAGGGTAAGTTGAATCAGATAAAGGCTAAGATGAGCCTATTTTCACCTAATTTCAATAGATTTGTTCCTCCTTTGAAAGGAGAAGATGATCAGATTAAGGCCTTGGAGGCCTGGAGAAATGAGTTTGACAGTAGAATGCCGAGTAATTAGGCATTTATTACAGAATCTAATATGGATTTAGATGGTTTTAATAAAATTTTGGGTGAGGCCTTTAAGGCCAAAACTGACATAAATAAATTTTTAGGTTATGTTAAAAGAATTACTGATGTCAGATGGGAAAGGCAGAAAGGACAACTGTAGAGTATTCAAAATTTTAAATGGCCTGCAAAGGATGAGGTGACAGCTTAGGATTTGATGACTAGGCCAAAGAAAAAGAAGCTTGTGGAGATAAAGGAAGAGATCTTGGATGAAGAGTAGAGAGGAACACGTGGCGCTTGACCATTGAGCACATAGAGCTTAGTTATTATCAAAGACAAGTGTAGGTTGGCATGAAATGGCGGTCACTTGATCTCAATACAAATATTAGATACTATCCTAAACATTGTCAAACAAAGGCACAAAAATCCACATGAAGACAAAGAAGATCAGATTTCATCCCCTGTTCTTGTCTTCCCACTGCTTGACATTCTTATTTCTTATCTTTTCTGTACTTTTAGGGTTAGGTTCCTTAAACCATCCGAAGCTTGTTGCATCCTAACTTTAGGGATTCCAAGATGGTTTAACGACCTATAAATAGATAAAATTGTAATAGTTTTAGAGAGATGAAATATATTGGCAAACCAGACTTTCTAAATTTCAGTCTGTGTCTTTGAGCTATTTGAGTTTGTTATGTACTGAAGTCGAAATATATGAATGAAAATACAGTGCAACTTTACTCTATTTTGTTGTTGTCTCTTTACTTATTGTCTGTACTCTTTTATGTTTAATTTGTAAGGCATGTTAAACATATTGGCTATAAGGTAGTTATTTGATTATTTACAAGCTTCTTCTAAGGGGGGAATTAAACTTTGTGAGTAGTTTCAGGGAGTACAGTAGTGATTGAGGATTTGATACAATATTGTAGAAGTGACAGGATAGTGTGAAAGGCATCTTATCTGAGTTTCATGTAGGTTGCAAGGCATCTTACAATATTCTATTTTATATATCTCTGTGGATTTATATAGGCCCAAGGATAGGCACTAGTCTAGGAACTTGTTTGGTAATCCATCATCATCCAAAATATTCAATACTATTCAAAATCAATTACTTTCATAATATATGTGTAAAATCAATTGTATTCACAGTGATTATAGTTGAAGTTTGTTGATTTCTTAAAGAGTAAATCAAATAGGTTATTCCTCCTAGATTCACAAGAATTGTAAAAGGAAAGAAAGATGAAATTCCGTATTATGTTACTGTCTGTTGTCATTAAGATAATGATTTGGATTGTCAAGATTTTTCTTAGAATAGTCATAGGTATCTGCATTGTCATTTATATATCCATATAATAATAGAGCATTCAACACATAAATAAAATCCACTCTAAAGATACTGTTAAATCAATAATCAGTTATAGGTAAGACCTGCTTGAGTCAGTGGATCTCAAAAAAGGAGGTGATAATAGGTATCCCAGTGTTATCAAAATACCTCATCAATTAGTGTTTTCTCTTGCTTGAGTCAGAGTATCAAAGGCATTGGGAGTTATAGAGTCATTTAAGCATTGAAGAATCTTTAGAGGCCCTGCAAGAAAAAACCCTAACACCGTCTAACCTAACCTACCTCAACCACCTTAACCCTGGGTTCAAAGTCATCCCAACCTATTCCCCCCATGCTAAGCCTAATCCTAATCTTAATCCCATCTTAACCCCCTTCCTAATGATGTCACATTCCTAATTTTGTGATTAGTAATTCAACTCACTTGAGAAAGTCAACTTTCTCAAGCTCCCCTCCCTCAAAATGCACTTGGTCAAGCTTGGACTTACACCCTCACATGCCTCTTAATTGCTCTCATAAATGCATCATTTAATGCATATTCCCTTCACCATGCCTCATTAATTCTCCCCTCATTAATTCCTCTTACATCCACCATTAATGCTCTTACACCTCCATTAATGGCTTCCTCTCTCCCCTCACTCTCAATTTCCTCTATAAATAGGATGATTTTTAAGCTCAAAGGGCCCTTAATTTTTAGTGTTAAAAGCATTGTTATGCTGTTGAGATTATTGTAAATCTATGTTGCATCTTAGATTTGTTATTGTGCATTGTTATAATCTTCATTTTTAGAGCTAGAATGCATGTTTCTTGAATATCTAGATTAGTTTTTATTCAAATATTTAATTCTAGGTTGTATATCTCACTGATTTGTGCATAATCTGAGGGCATGATTATTTCTTTCTTCAAACTCCTCCTAGATAGGAAGCAATAGGTCGATATTAGTGATTTGATATGTTTTTTGCTAACCCTTGTTTTCACTAATGCAATGATCTATTGAAGTGTTGTGTCTTTCTTAACAAGTGCATAAAATCACACACACATAAACATGGTCCAGGATGTGCACAAGAAAAGTTTTGAGAGTAGTAAGAAACCTATGGAAGACTTCATTTTTGAGTCTCCTTTTTCCACATCCTCTCCTTCATCATCTAACATTTCTCCTACATTCACTTTTAATCAAGAAATAATTTTACCTAAACTTCTTCGTGCTAAACTCATTACTAGACCTAAATGCAAAAAGAAATGTAGTCAACATAAATTAACTCTTCCTTTTTGTATGTATCACTACTATCATGATCACTCTACTAATAACTATCAAGCTTTACATTACAAAATCGAACAACTAATTGTAATGGTATTATTTTTATATCATCTCGCAATGAGTTATTTTTCAGTACTAGTTTTTTTTTAAATAACATCTAATTCTCTATTTTGTTGCTCCACACTATGTAACATTGTTATCCTACATCTTGGTGGCTCATTGTCGTGCATAGTGTAGTATAATTTTTGAGTAGCATATTAGGTCCCCTTTACCCGTGTTCCTACACTTGGGGGGTAAACACTCTTCTCCAAGGATCAATGTTTCCATTGGATAAGTGTTATTTATCTCTCACATGACATACAATCATATATATAAATGTTGGTTTACATTAAGGATATGCAACCTTGATCATAACCTTTTTAATTGTTCACTATTGGATTTCTATGTAAGATAAATCCCTTACCCTGGAGACTAAACATTTTGTCTTCCTTCACAAGGATCTCTTTAATATTTCTTGCATGTTATCTCTTTGCATTGTCCCTTCCATGACCTCATAGGATTTGGTTTGGACTAGGTGTTTCTTCTAGATACTATCTTGGTTTTAAAAGTGCTTCATCCTTGTTTGTATCTTCCTTAGGATGAAAAAATAGCACTTATGTTTCCATCTTAAGGCGGGGGCATACATGGCCTCCGTATTTCATATAGTTTTTTCACTTTAAGCATGACATGTAGAGTAAACTAGCATAACACAATTTTATAGGGCCAAATACTCTCTGTTTTTTATATATTTAGGATTGTTTGACTAGTATAACACAATTTGCTAGACCATTTGACCTATCTTGGCATGAAAACCAATCCTCATGGTGAAAGATTGATTGATCCATGGAGTCTGCAAACAAATCAATCCTCATGGATACAATGGACCCTGATACATTCATAAGGTGCACACACATACACAAATACAAATCGTCCAAAAGGTGCAAGGTTTTTTATAAGATTGACTAGCACGACACACAAACCTGCTAGAACTTTCAATTCTATATTTTTTTGTGGTTCACAGTAAGACAATCATTCTTACTGGGCTGAGACAATCACACTTCCCTCTTTTTTAGTGATGTCTCTATTTTCTTAGTTTTGGATTTTATGAGGACTCAATTCACTCAGGGGCTTGAATTTTCCTTGTCTCCTTAGCTTTGATGAGATCATCTCATACATTTGATCTACTTTACCATGAGTTTGAGTTTGTCCCATACTCCCGCTAAAGTGGGGGATAAATGTATTGTCTTAAAAGTTATAAAAAATTAATTTGGAAGCTCAAAGACCTTTTTAGGCCCCATTTTATTGATTTCCTTGAATATGGATGCATTTGTGCTTTATTTTCCACTTTGTCCTCATTTTTGCCCAGTTTTGACCGTTTCTTTTGCACCCCCGAGATCTTGAGATCTTTTCCAAGGATTGTGTCTCCTAGGGTACAGGTCAAAGTCAACCTATACCTAGAGTACATGTCAAAGTCAACTTGTACCTAGTGATACAAGTCATGGTGAACCTATACTCGAGGCATTGCTTTTACTGGAACTCGGGCCAATTTTAGGGGTTTTCATTTTTCCCACCCAGTGCAGTCGACCATTTTGTTTTGACCCCTAAAATTGGTATAAAAGGAGGCCTACTCACTTAATTTGGGATCCATAAATTCAATAAACAATCCAATTTTTACAAAGATCCACTACATGCTCAAGCCAGTTCAAGGTTCTTCTAAGGAGTTGAAGCAAAGAAATGATTCATTGAAGGCATTCAACCATTCCAAAATTAAAGAATACTTACATCCATGATCTATGATTTGGAACTTGTAGATTTATTGAATTTGTAAAGACATCCAAAATTCTACATTCTACATACAAGCATTCATACATCTTTGTGGGTAGCAGATTCAAATCCCTCTATGAAAGTTTGATAAACGAGGTGAATATTTACATTTGTCTTGATTTTATATTATTTAAATTAAAGGTTAATTACTAAATGGGGGTCTTGACCAAGGAAAGCCCCTTCCCTCCACCCCAACAAATTTCATTTTTGTTGTGTGTAGAAGCTGATTTAAGGGTTTTCATGTTTTCAAGATCGGATTTGGTTGATTTAGGGTTACAATTTCTGTCCGACATTTAGATCTCATATTTTTGGATAGTGCATCTATAGGTCAACCTTGAACTGTACCCAAGTGTGACTTGTACCTCCAATTTGACCTATTCCTAGAGCCTTTATATTTTCACAATTGGCTGATTACATCTTGTAGGTTCCAGTTCCAATGCGGTTTCAGTTTCTGTTACAATCTGCTACTCCATTTTTAGATACTATCTTATGATCTCTTCTATCCCTCAAGGAAAATCCAATTCCCTCTTTGTCATTTCATAGCACTTAATTTGAGATATCAGATTAGATATTTTCATGTGCTTGATTATTACACTGTGATTTCATTTTACTTGCATTGCATTTAATCAATCAATTAGCCTTAGGACTCTTAAACAAACAAACTTAATTTCATTAATCAATATCAATCAAAAACCAATAAAGAGAAAGTAAAATCAAAGAAAAGGAGATATTTTAGATATTCACCCTTGAAAGGACTTGAATTTGGAATTAGAACCCCTATATCTATTTGGGTTGTGCTAATCTAATTTGGGTTCTCTGGAAGGTTATATTTCAGGATCCATCTTTCTCTTTCCCTAAAGTGCATAAAAAGACTTAGTGAAACAACCCACCTCCTTTGTTTTTTATGTTACAATATGTAATAGATGGAAGGGGGAAATCATTCCTTATTTGTTAAAATATCATTGATTTCTAATTATTTTCTGAGGAATTTTGGGATGTCAAAGAGCTAGAAGGCCAAGGAAGGAATATGATATTTTCTTTGTCTAATGCTTGTGGGATATTTTTCTGATGAAGTCAAAGGAAAAATAATCTGGGTGTCTATGATGAGAGCCTTCATAATTAATTGTGATATGCCACACATACCTTGACTTTGAATATGTGTACCCTAGATGGAGGTTGGGAAGATTATTCATTGTCTATTTTATGCAACTGATACTCTGGTCATCGTGACTTCTCATATCTTGATGCTTGTATCAAACTGCAATATCACATTCGGTGAAATCAATATTCATATGACCATGGTTTCCTAAGTACTAGTGGTGGTTGTACTTGGCTAAGAACATGGGGAAGACAATATTCATATCATCATGGTTAAATATATACCAATGGTGGTCATATCTATTTTCACATTGGAAAAGCTCAATAATAACACAAGGCATAACTAAAATCAAAGATCAAAAAGAGTGACAAGTCATGGGATTTTGCATTCATTTAAGGATGCATGAGTTGGACATGGTTTCATGATATCCTATCACTAGTATCACAACTAATCCATAAATATACATCTTCTCAATGGTCACGTATCATGGACACTGACACAAAAATATTACTGCATAACATATTATGTTGTATTCATCATAACATTTCATAAAATCATTGTATCATTTTGAACATCATAATCCATCACATATAAGACACAATTTTGATTTTCATAATCAAATAGTATCCATTTGTATTATATTTACATTACACAAAGAAAAGAGAAAGAAAAGAGAACACTTTCATATCATGGGCATCATCACATAGTCTCAAAATTAGATACATCCATAACATGTTAATATCTTTTTAATCACATACATATCATAGAAATAGAATGTAAAGAATCATAGATCCATCACACAAATAGAATAAGAGACATATGTATACATCATATAAGCATCATAAAAGTGTTGGAGATTTTCCTTTGTGAAAATATTTGATTGTATGTTTGTCATTAATGACAACATATAGTATACAAAAGTGTACTGTATTCAATTTTTAGTATGGATATGTTGGAGCCTTGCACAGTTATTTGTATGTTGTAGACATATTTATTATGCCATGTTCATACATGCAGATTCTACAGTGCAATTAAAGTTGAGTTATGTTGATCTATTTACCAGCCACAGTTTCTGTTAGTAATAACTGAGAGGGGGGGGGGTGAATCAGTGGCCTCAAAAATTTATCCTTTAATCACTAACCACCAATCAAATAAATCTTAGATTATTAAGTCCCTACAAGATGCATGCCATGAAATGCTTATAATAATTAACTGTCTGTCGGTTTCCCTTGTCTGTCCTTATTCTCCTTGATTACCGATAAGCAGTAAAATTTATTTACCAATATGTGAAATGTAAAATAGTAAAGTAATAACCATACACACATAACACATGGATTTTAACATGGAAACCCTGTTAAGGGAAAAACCACTGGGACTGGTACGCCAAATTTTTACTCTTCTGAAGTGAGCCCTGTTAGGAGCCAACCCTGTTAAAGGTTACAAACACACTGTTAGGTGTGACCTTGTTAGAGGATTTTATACATAGAGGTTGTCACTTAGTATCGAGCATCTATTTTCTACCATCCTTGAATCAGCCTCCTTCTTAGACTGTCAATAGGCTTTAGGAAAATCTTTCTACCATCCTTAAAATCAGCCTTCTTCTTAGAATGTCAGTAGGCTTTAGGCAATTTCAATGCTACTTTCATGAATCAACCTTTTTGGCACTCCTAGGGACGTACCTCAATATATAGAATACTGTTAAGTCCTACTCTATTAAGAGACTTGATACTTCAATGGTTAAACTGAAATACAATGACCTATTTCTAATGCAACTTGAATTGCATATTTTCAGATCTATTTAAGTACATTACCTCTCTCATCAATGTATCAATTCAATTCTTTGTGCTTCACACTTTATGCTTTGTGATGTTGTGCTTCACTGTTCGTCGGTGTCTGTAGAATTCTTTATCTCTTCTTCAGCTTGATTGATCAGGACTGTATGAAGTTCTTCTTCATCAGTTTCTCTTCAGCATCCTCTTTCTATTCACTCCCCTTCCCATGTATGTGATTATGGAAATGAATTATGCTTGTCTCTTATATAGACATGATATTCACTGTTTCTTGATTCTTGATTCCTGGCATGAACAACAATCCAGCCAATTGACTTAAAGCTTTAACTCCTGATTTATCTCATAGTTATCTTCTTGCCAACTGTACAAATCTTCTTTAAATAAATTACTTAACTCTGGTCAAATAAAACAATGAAAATAACCAGTTAAGTCTATCTTTAAGCTCTGCCAGCTAGATATTTTGTCATTTTCTGAACTCTTTGTTCTGTCGGTCAACTTTGTAGTTAGTCATCGGTGACAACTGCCAGTTCCGTCGGTGTGACTCCAGTCAGCTTTGGGATTTCCATCTGTCGAGCATCATTGGATTTTACTCATCAGGTAACTCTATTTTTAGCTCGCTAGGTATCACTATGATTTTGCTTCGTCGGGCAATACTATCTTCTGCTTGTTGGGTATCATTATGACTTTTGTTCTTTGCCTTTACCGATGGTGTGCACTCTGTCAGTGTTGTCTGTCACTTAGTGAATACTTGACTTTTATGCATTACTGAAAGCATAATCTTTGTTCCATTGATTCTCTGAAGTCTTGGGCATTATGTATATGACCGTACAAATGATATCAAGTTGACATCAATGACAATACAAACCATTAATTGATTTAATGCCTTGCATTATCTTCAACTTAACATTATCAAACATTCAATCAGCTACATGTCATCAATCTCTCCCTTTGACATTGATGGCAACATACTATATTATCACACTATACTATTTCTAATACAATTTGAAATATAACAGTTGAGATTCATCAGATTACAAAATAGTTTGTTTTGATAACCGATAAAAATTTCTGACCACTGGTAAGGTCTGTGTTATCTTAGATTTGATTCTTGCAGCTTTCTGTGTTTCTTGTTCTGATGTGTTGCTTCCTTCTCTTGTGTCAATATCTCTCTTTTGACTGTTCTTGTTCTTTATGTCTCTATCTTTTGTCAGCAACTCTACCTATAGATATGATCTATCCCTGTTGGAGTAATTTGATAATGGATAATCTTTCTTCTTTTTCTGAAGACTGTGATAATATGGAAAATTTCTCTCCCTTTGAAAACAATGCCAAACAAATATCTCATTGATATCTGACATTAATGTCAAGTGATCTTTTCTCTTGATCCATAATATATTCCTTGAATATCCCTTATCCATCAGCAATACATCAATATGATCTGGTGCTTGGTTCTGATATATACCTTTTTGTATATAGATGTAGCTTTGAAGTTCATCTTGTTGTTTGCATCAATATTAATGATATTCTGATAATATATAGGCTGAT
This sequence comes from Thuja plicata, assembly GCA_018584345.1. Lineage (NCBI taxonomy): Eukaryota > Viridiplantae > Streptophyta > Pinopsida > Cupressales > Cupressaceae > Thuja > Thuja plicata. The sequence goes on along the minus strand of MU224772.1, from coordinate 912,935 downwards.
TCAGCCTTCAGTATTTTACTGACAGGTAGACAAGGGTTTGACCCCTAGTCTCTTTCTCAAGTACTCAAATGTATCCTTGGGTAGTGGCTTGGTGAAGATATCAGCCAATTGTTCTTTTGATTGCACATACTCAAGTATCACCTCTTTTTCT
>MU224772.1:893526-905742 GCA_018584345.1 Thuja plicata | reverse complement strand
CAACCCACTTGAGAAAGTCCACTTTCTCAAGCTGGACTTTCTTAAAGTCCATTTTCTCAAGCCACTCTCTTACATCCTCCCTTGCCTCTTTAAGACTTTCATTAATGACTTATTAATGAAGATGCCTTAAGACTATGTCTCTCCCATGCCTTATTAATGCCTTGGGCATTAATGGCTCTTACATATTCATTTATGAGTCTCCTAATTCATAAATGAACCTTCTCCCCCCTCTCTCTCTCTCTCCCATTCTTCTATAAATAGAAGCCTGTTTTGAGAGCAAATAAGCCTTCACATTAGATCAAAAATACATTGTTATGCTGTTAGATTCATCCTAGACTCATATTCCATCTATTATCTCATGCTAGTTCATTGTTTCCATTTCATCTTTTAAAGCTAGATTACATGCTTTTTTATAATTTTAGCTTAAATATGAATCAAATCCTTCATGCTAGAATAGTATTGGTCACTGATTTGTAGCATATTCTGAGGGCTAAATATGCAACTAATCACACTCTTTCTAGTTAGAAGGCAATATGCTGATATTAGTGGTTTTTAACATTTTATCTAACCATTTGAGCTAATGCAATGACCTATTGAGTGTTTGTGTTGATTTCGACAGGTACCCAAATACACACACACATTTTTGGCGACCACCGTGGGGCTCAATTTTTATTTTAGCCTCATCTTATCATGTTTTTTTGGTAATTTGCAGACTCAGGAATCAGACACAAAATCACATATAATATTGCAGGCTCACATCCCGAATACGCCATCGCACCGCGTAATTTCTGGATCGCATCCGGGATTTCCCAGATCGTATCTAGTTTTAGATTGCACTTGGTCAACAAGGACTCGTATCCAAGAAATAGGATCATATCCCGGATACTGCATTGCATCTTGTAGGAATTTAGGATCGTATCTGGTTTTGAAGCTTGTCCATTTGATTTATCTAATCCTAACAAGTTTGACAAATTGTGCTTTTTGTGATTTGTAGCCTAAAAAGTGTTTTTAGGTACTTTTTGACAGGTTTCATGGAGTTGGACTAGCAAAATACTAACGTGGTTTTCGCAGGTTACCAAACCCCTTCCATCTTGACTTCTATTTCCCTATTTTCAACAACTTAAAACCATTTTTTTCCACTTGATAAACAACTAGATATTATGCTCTTTTCCTCTTGAGGAAAATCAGAAAATCGGATGTTATCTTATCATTTGTGATGAAACTGAGAGTAAATGAACCACAAACAAACTGTTTAATTCATTTAGAAAAGTAATTGAACAAAACAAAGCACTAAATATGTGGGCTCAATGAACAAACACATCGTTTAATTGCTTTTGGATCAAAAATTGAACAACACAAACTCACTAAATTTTTGTGGTTAATTGAACAAGGCAAATTTCCCTTTCAAGCATCCTGTTTTCATTAAAATAGGAACCATTAAATCAAGCTCAACATAGCTTGAGGGAAAGAATTTTGTTTTGAGTTTTTGAAGAGAAAACGGCATGGACTAGGAGAGTATGCTCTTCTTCTTTTGAAGAATCAGAAATCTAGAAATCCTAAGCTAGAACTCCTAAGCTCGCCAATCCTGGTTACCATTTTTTTAACAGTAGAGGGCCTGCCAATTGAGGAAAATATCTCCCAGGAATGACCGAAGTGAGGACAGGTCTTACATCAACCCTTCCAACTCACTATAAATAGTTTATTCCTTGTAGGCCAAAGCCTCGAAAGACAGAACTGGTTTTGTTCTTGGAATTTTGACATCATTTCTTAAACATATCGGGGTATATATAGAGTGGAGCCGCTTGAATCTTGCTTGTGAGACTATATATATTCAGGTACTCATAGGGCTATATGCCTCAATTTTGCCTTGTGCAATTCTATGGGGGATAGTTTCGAACGGATTGTCCAATAATCTACAACACATTCAACTGAGAGAATTCCTGATTCATCCCCGAAAGGGTGATAATCTTTGTGCAAGGCAAAAAGTAATTTCCCCAAGACACTCGTCATATCGTGCCCTCACTTGCGTTTGGAGTCGGCTAATATAGCATCATGACTAGAGCTATTGCGTGTTTGGTGATGGTTGTATTCTGATTAGCATTTGAGTGTGTTCCTGAGTCAACGAGCAAACGATTTTCATCCTCCACCTAGAGAATAGAAAAAAAAATGTGTGTTTGATCCACCCCTTTTAACAAAGCAAGATTGTTTGACGTGTCAGAAAGATCATTAAAAAAATAAAGCTCCTCACAAAAAAATCAATAAAATTCATACCCTGGAGTACAAAGTGTTTTTCACACCCGACAAATACCTCTTGATGCAATTTGGAGACAAACAAATTCACGTTCCTCAAAACGCAAATTTTTCAAAATGGACTAAAACTGGCAAGTCCATCATAAGATCACATCTGGGATTTCTTGGGTCATATCCTATATTAAGGATCATATCTGGTGCATTAGATCGTATTTAGTCAAGCATATAGTCACATCCAGTTTTCTAGGATTGCATTTAGGTTTTAGGATCATATCTGGTGTCATCAGAGGCTCGTATCTGGGAGCTCGCATCCTGGGCAGTGGGCATTTCTTGCAGCTTTTCCTAGGAGGTCTCATTTGTTTTAGGTACCCTTTTTTCTCTTTAGCTGGTCCCTGTTGTCTCTTCTGGTCTCCCTGCTATTATTTTCAAACACTTTTGAAATGTCTACCTTGCATGCTCAATCAGTCTTTCACGATTGGTTCAATACATGTGGTCTACCCATTCTCTATCAACAACTTGGTTCCCAGCTCACTATTAGGGCATTCTAACCCTCTGACACTAGAATCATTTATATCCACCAAACAAACAAACAGTGACTTCTACCTAGACACACCCACTTGAACGATCTAGAATCCTTGCTAGTACTATTGGGAAACATTGACGAAGTTGAGAAAAAAACTTCATGATTAACACAAGAAGCAACAAGTACACAACTGAAGGATCCAAAGTACCTCTTAAAACATCACACTTCCAAGGAGAAACTTCTCGCAATTCTCTATTTGATCTTGTTTCACTTCAAATGGGTAGCAACACTAACGATTGGAGTAAGGCCTTTGAGGGATATGATGATGGCAAACAAGCACAATCTGTAGGCACAGAAGAAGAAGAAAGACCCAGATTTGAACATAATCCATTTGGGTCAGATAGTGATGAAGAAATCCCTGAAGATGAATATGAGAAGCTAAAACAAAGCAAAAGAGTCTACAAACTGTTGGAATGAATAATCGGAGATGACAAGGAAAAATACTTCCTCCATTTAGCATCCACGGGTGTCAAACTACCCCATGATTACGATGTAAATGATCTCAAAGAAAATGAGGTACCAAACCCCATATCCATCCTTACTAAATAGCTCAATCAAATGCAAACTGAGCTCACAAACCTCAAGCAAGAAAAGGACAAACCAAAAATGAAATACTCTTTGGACGCAATTTGTCCATTTCCTTTCCACAAGAGTATCACAATGGTTCTGTTTCCTCCTAATGTGGCAAGACCAAAATATGACAAGTATACAGGGGAAACTGATCCACATGACCATGTGAGAGAATTTTGCACTCTTAGCATTGAGTATATGCATGAACCCACTTACCTCATGTGATTGTTTCCAGGAAGTCTAGGAGGAAACGCCATGGAGGGGTTTTCAAAATTAAATCCTAAAGTCAAAACATTTGAGGAATTAATGCAATGGTTCATTCAGCATTACTCCTACAACATCCAACATGATGTCACCATGATGGATCTATGTAACACCAAGAAAAAAATAGGAGAATCCTTTACTCACTTCCTACAAAGATGGAGGAAGATCTTTGCACGATATTCAAGAGTCATCCCTAAAACAGAAAAGATGGAAATCTTTGTTAATAATCTTATACCTGAATTGAGCTATGCTCTACAAGTGCAAGATTCTCCTAGCTTCGATAGGATGATTAAGAATGCTCTTCTTATTGAAGAGGTCATGGTCAAAAAGGGGGAGATCACCCTTCAAAATGAAAACAAAGGCAGTAGCTCCAACTCCAAGCCTAAATGGGGGAAACAAAATAAAAATGTTGTTAATGATGGAGTGGTTGATGCTTCCAACATTAATTCTAAAACTGAAGCATTCAATCTTACCAATGGTATGCAAGAAAGCAAGGAGGCTAAAATAACACCTCCCATTCCCAAAACCAACAATGATACTGACAAGGGGTGAACATGGAATTCAAAACCCCAAAGAACATTCACACCTTTGGGAGAACCTCTTGAGACCATCTTAAAAACATCGGTGGATAAAAAAGTCCTTACAATTTCTGATTCTAAACCTTGGGAACCAATGGTTAAACCTAGATGGTGGGATGATAACTCTTACTGTGTCTTCCACAAGAACAAGGGACACAAGACAAATAATTGTCTCAAGCTCAAGCACATTATCCAGGACCTCATTGAAGGGGGTAAGATCAAGGTGGATGGATACACTACAAATGAAGATCACATGACATTTAATAAACCATTCCCCAATTACAATCAAGGAGAAACATCCAAAGGGAAAGGTAACGAGGTAAATTACACCTATTCCAAGAATGACAATGTGATCAATATGCTCAACATTAAAAATGAATCTATCAACATGGTCACCATCAAAGGAGCCTCATCCTCCACAAATGCTGTAACCTGGAGCCAAGCACAGGTTACGATCAAGGGACCTCCAAAACAGACATCTACACCCAAGGTTCCCATTATCACTATTCCTAAACCAGGAGAAAAACATGTGGTCACTATCCCTGGAGCAAAATATGACTTGGTGGATCAATTGCAAAAAACTGCTGCCAAAATTTCCATCTTCGAGTTACTCAAAATATCCACTGTGCATAGAGAAATCCTAGAACAAGCTCTACACGCTTCTAATGTTCCAAAGGATATGGATATTGACAAATTCTAAGTGATGGTCAATCACATCTCAGTGCCACATTACCTCTCCTTTTCTGAGGAGGATGAAAAATCATTGACCCATCCACACAATCAACCCCTCCATATCGAAGTGCTTATTCATAAATCCTGTGTTAGATGTGTGTTGATAGATGGAGGCACTATATTAAATATCTGTACACTAGATCTTGTCAGGAGGCTAGGCCTCTCAGAGCAAACAATTGATTCTAGAAATAAAATAAACATCAAAGCATATGATGAGGAAGAAAGATCCTCCCGAGGTATTATTTATCTACCCATCAGGGTGGGACCAATTGAAAGAGATGTTATATGTCAAGTTCTGGATCTACCACTAGCCTACAACATTCTACTAGGGAGACCATGGATCCATGAGATGCAAGTTGTACCATCCACCCATCATCAATGCATCAAATTCCCACATAATGGAATAGAGGTGACAATTCCTGCGGATGCCAACTACGCTTGCAACAATATTAAAGCAGGTAGCATGATCCCACACAACAAGGAAGCTATGGATGCAGTTACTCCTGAAACTACCAAAGACATGGTGATGAAAGGCTTTAGCAAAACACTGAAACTTCAAGACATAGGTATGGGAGAATACAAGTTGGACCTGACTCCCTCCTTGACAGAGCTTCCAGTATCACCAAGATCTTATGGAAAACCATCATCAACATTCAAACCTCTCATAGTCCAGGAACTAGAAGTACATAAGGCTACTGGTATGATAAAGGCATCCACATCTTCTTCAGATAACACAGAAGAGTAGGCAGTCTTAAATTGGCTTTACAAAGGAGAACTAGTGGACTCTGAGCTCAAAAATGTAAAGATATCCCCAGAACAGTATGGAAAGGGAGATGATTTCCTCAAACAAATGGGATACAAAGGAAAAGGACCTCTAAATGACATAGGATGAGGGATCATTGAACCTATACCCATGGAGTTCCACCTCAATAGAGATAAAATAGGATTGGGCTTTAATACTCAAACCAACAAACCTACTTTAAAACAAAGTCCACCTTTTGAAGCAGAGAGTGATAAAATAGATGAAATAGTATCAGACCCATGGCTTTATGAGAGATTGCTACATATTGGTACAGAGAATCCTGAATATCAAGGATAATGCTATGTACCTAGTTTTGAGGTACCATAGGATCTTCATACTCCTTTGCTAGAACAACCACCTATTCAAGAGGTAGGAGACACCGTAGCTACTATCACTCAAGAGGAACCCCAGCCATAGAATTTACATCCTAACTGGGGGCAATTGGTCACTATTACACATGTCCTAGATCTACCTCACTTTGATCTACAAGAAGCTAACCGAGTCCATCAAATAAACATTGCTGAGTATTTGAATAGATCTGATGATGATGTCATAGACTCTCATGACTATGAGTATGATCGGTTATCTATTGCTTCTGAAGAAATTGTAATAGACACAATTCACATGTTTGCAACTCCTAGTAGGTGACCTGACATCCTTTTCAATCATACCGATCCTCCTGAAGCAGAAGAAGAGTTCCTTCCTCCCATCATTGACGGAGACACTGGTGAATACATAACTCTACAATAATTTCATAGGCTACAAGCAAGAAGCCTCCTTTTACAAAGAGATGATGATGAGTTATCTACTGATGAGTTGCTAGAGTTTGATCCATATATAATTGACAATGACCCTTTTAACAATGATCTCACTCTTATTGATCTAAACATCAAAGATATTAACTTAACAGACCGTGTCATGTCGGTTAACAATTTTGATGCTAACACGATGTTGTCATTCCTAGAATCTAACCCCCTAAAATTGGTGCTTCCAAACCTCATTGATTGGACTAAAACAGATCCTACACCTATGCTCAAATTTTCCAATGAACACTCCCTGGCTTGTTACCTTAATGCTTGTGAACCTCACCCTTCTTCCACCAATGCAAGGAGCGAGAACATGTCACAGGAAGATATCAAGTTTCTTAGTCACAAATTGAAAAAGAAAAAGAAAAAGTGGACTGATGGTGAAATCCACTCTGTGGCAGTATCAGATCCCAAAATAGTAAAGAAAAATGATATATCCAATGGTGAAAACCTCTCAGAGACGCCAAAGGATGAGACTCTTGATATCCTCCCTGAACACTTTCAGGAAAGATCTTCGGTATTAATTGAACCAACACAGCCAGTGAACTTGGGCACTGTTCAAGATCCTTAGATAGTTCATCTAGCACAATCCCTATCAAAGGAAGAAAAGGTACAATTCACAGAATTCCTGAAGGAGAAAAAGATCAACTTTGCCTGGTTCTACACTGATATGCCAGGACTAGATCCCAATCTCATTATGCATCACTTATCTATAGCTCCTGGGATCAAGCCTGTAAAACAAAAACTTAGAAAAATGCATCCTTATGTTGCATTACTGGTGAAAGCAAAATTAGAAAATTTGTTAAAAGCTGGATTCATTCGGGTCATTGCCTATGTAGCTAGGATCTCTAATGTGGTCCCTGTTTCAAAAACTGATAAATCTATTAGGATCTGCACAGAATTTAGGGACCTCAACAAAGCATGTCCAAAGGATGATTTCCCTCTGCCAAATATTGACATGATTATAGACCTTACAGCTGGCTACCAGATGTATTCCTTAATGGATGGATTCTCAGGTTATAATCAAATCAAGATTGCCCTTGAGGATCAAGAGAAAACCGCATTCACATGTGCATGGGGCACATTTTTCTGGAACGTCATGCCATTTGGGCTAAAGAATGCCGACATGACATATCAAAGAGCTATGACAACCATTTTCCATGACATGATGCACAAAACCATGGAAGACTATGTCGATGACACACTGGCTAAATCCAAAGAAAGAGGTACTCATATTACAGATTTAGGAAAAATATTGGATCGAATGGAACAATTCCAACTCTGGCTCAATCCAAAGAAATGTGCCTTTGGGGTTCAATCAGGTAAACTCCTAGGGTTCATAGTATCAGCTAAGGGAATCGAGGTAGATCCGGCAAAAGTAAAAGCTATTCTAGAAATGACTCCTCCATGCAATATCAGTCAAATGCGGACACTACAAGGGAGACTCCAGTCTATCAGGAGGTTCATGTCCCAACTTGCAAATAAGGCACAACCCTTTACTAAGCTACTACATAAAGGGGTTACATTCAACTGGGATGAACACTATGAAACCAACTTCAGAGAATTAAAAGCGTACCTGGCTGCTCCCCCTATACTTATGACACTTATTCATGAAAAACCTTTGCTCCTATACATTTCAGCTACAGCTACATCACTAGGGGTATTACTCAACAAGGATCTGGAGCCGGGGTTCTCTTCATTACTCCACAAGGATATAAAATTCCCAAATCTTACAAATTAATGTTTCCATGCGCCAACAATATCTCAGAGTATGAAGCATTGGTCAACGGCCTCAAACTCACCATAGAATGGAAGATCATTGAGCTACACATATATGGTGACTCTCAACTAGTTATCAATCAAATCAGTGGGGAATATCAAACAAGAGATGAAAAATTGATGCCCTACAAGCAACTAGTTGATGATTTGAAGAAATACTTTGTCTTCGTTACCTTCCAACAGATACCAAGATCAGAGAATAAAGCAGCAGATGCTATGGCTACCTTGGCATCCATGTTACAACTAGAGGAACATCAATTCCAATATGACTTCTTGGTGGAAGAAATATCCTATCCCGCCTTTGCCAATCCAACATACCAGGTAATTTGTGCCTTAAATACTCCTGATCAATCCCGATATGCCAGTATTATTGTCTATCTTTCAGACCAAACCATTCCCGCCAATCTATCTAGAAATGAGAAAAGATCCCTGATTAGGACAGCATCATGTTACGTCCTCATAACTAACAACCTATATCGACGTAGTCTCGATGGTACACTTCTTTGATGTTTAGAACTAGAAGAATCAGATCTAGCTTTAAAAGACATCCACGAAGGTGTATGTGGATCACACTTGAATGGTTTTTCATTAGCTAAAAAGCTTCTCAAAGTAGGCTATTATTGGCCTACAATGGAGAAAGATGCTATTCAATTTTCCAAAGCATGTCTTAAATGCCAAACACATGGAAACCTCATCCATGCTCCTGCCAGAGAACTGATACCTTTCATAACACATTGGCCATTTCAGCAATCGACCTTTGACTTGGTTGGACAGATACATCCCAACTCTTCAAATGGACACAAGTTCATCATTACGGCCACTGAGTATTTCACAAAGTGGGTCGAGGCCGTGCCGCTAATCAAATCCATTGGCAAACAGGTGGCTATGTTCATTTTAAACTACATTATTTGTAGATATGGGATACCCTCTTCAATTGTGACAGACAATGGGGGCCAATTTAAAAACCAAGACATTGATGACCTCTGTGAACAGTTCTATATTACTCAACATTTCTCTTCGGTCTACTATCCTCAAGGAAATGGACAGGCTGAGGAATCAAACAAAAACATTCTCAAAATCCTACACAGAACTGTGAGCAAGTCTGCAGAGATTGGCATTTACAACTAAATCCGGCACTATGGGCCTACAGAACAAGCATCAGAACACCAATTAGAGCCATGCCATTTGCTCTAGTCTATGGTGCTGAGGCAGTACTACCTATTGAGGTTGAAATCTTATCTTTGCGAATATCTTTACAAGGACTGGTTACTGATGAACAATACCGCATTAATCAGATAAATTCTCTGGACCTACTGGATAAGCGTAGAAAATAGGCGTTCGATCACCTCAAAGTGTACCAAGCAAGAATGTCCAAAGGTTACAACAAAAAGGTTAAACCACGCAAGTTTGAAGTGGGGGACCTTGTCCTGAAAGAGAATCCTAAGAACTAGCCTAACAGAGAGCAGAAAGGAAAATTTGAACCTAACTAGTTGGGACCTTATGTTATCACTGCCACTTTTGGGACTGGAGCTTATCAGTTAGCTACACCTGAGGGAGATGTTCTTCTTGATCCTATCAACACTCTACATTTGAAGTGATTCTACGCTTAATATTCGGCTAATTAGAGCCTATACAGCAAAAATTTCTTGCAAAACACCAAAAACATTCAGAAAATTGATCCTGAAGAAATCCAAAAATAGTGGAAAAGATCCTACAAAAGGGGTATCCTTGGTGAAAACCTAGTAAACAGGTGCCTTGATACTACAAAAACATTCAAAAAAGCAAAAATAGCAAAAAAATTGAAAAAGAGAAAAAGTGCCTTGATGAGCACCTGGTAAAATGGGCATCTTGGTAGCAAAAAGAAAGAAAAATACTCTTTCCAAGTGATGAAAACCTGGCAATCAGGTGTCACTTGTGATCTACGCTCCATCTATCAATGCGCTACTAATACTAGGCCTTCATAATTTTGCCTGTGCTCATACGCTGACCTCATATTCCTACATGACTATCTTATCCTCGCTTGGGATTTGTCTACCTTTACGTCTTAGGAATAGGTCATTCTACACTGGGGGCATCTTTGTTAGCATAGTCAGTTGCGGTTGCTAGGTTTCCCTAGGATGGTTTGGCTCACAGACACGATGTTTCTCAAGACATGAAAAACAATGTCACTCACTCAAAACAAATGTGTCTTTTGACGACATGGAACATGGCATTTACCTTCATAAACATTTCTACATAGCTATTTTGGGTTACAAACATGAATGTATTATCCTACCAATGCACAGACATGGAACACCATATTACTTGTACTACAATTTTCTGATTGATGGATCTTCACTGTGTTTGACAGATGAATGAATAAGTACTACTTAATCACACAGTTTTCTATTGGTTTGATTATGATTATTTAGTGTCTTAAATGATAATGTTTTCAACTAGGGGCATCTAAGTAATTATGAATTTTATCTGATTGATTCTCAATTGATGATTTGTTATGTCTTCTTAGTTACTCAATGACATCTGTGCAAAGACAAAGATTCACAAGGATTGGGGGCATAATATTTTCTTGAATTTCTGCATATGGTGATTGTTTCACATGATCCTATAAATTTCACTTAACTAGGATGTTTATGGTCAGAGCTGCCACTATGGGTGGATAGCCACATATATCTTGATCTCAGTTATGTGTAAACTACGATGAGTTTGACGCACTTTCCTTGTCTATTTTCTGATCCAGATTCTCACTAAGGTATACAAATCATAATGTACCCAAGGATATGAATTTTCAATGTCATTGCGGGTTCAATATCTCGCCTTAATCAGAAACTGGCATATTAAAAGGAAGATGACTGTTTTGTTATCCTGGCTTCTATGCCTCGATACCTAAGTCTATTTCTGACATTTCAATAAAGCATAGTATTCATATTATCATAATATCAGTGGGTATTAGTGATGATTATACTATTTGATGGTATCCATTTCAATAGTGCCCAATGATGATAAAAAATGTTGCAATATTTGCTCAATCAGTGACAAGTCCTAAGGGTCTTCATATACCTGCATTTAGAGATTGCCTGATGCATTTTGTTCAACATAACAGCATAAGTAATTTTGAGCTCAAAAATTCTTTCTATCTTCTTCCAAAAATCCAAGTTTATTACTAATACCCATGCTTCCCGAAATCTTTGATCTATCGGGAACAAAATCTAACTCATATTTTCAACGTGATTAACTTGGTACTTGTGTGTTTACTCTTAAACACACCACCGCTCCTTCACTTCTTCTACTCCATTATTTCTTTCCCTAAGTGCTTCCTGCAAGTAATACATTCTATTCAAACTAAGAGATTTTATTTCTTTTCCTTCGATTCCGTTCCCGAGGGGGCATGATCACACTATCGTCAATTAATTTTTTTCTTAAAACTGCATTAAAAATGACTTCATTATCAAACAAACTAGGGGCATAATAGTTTCTTGACTAAAGTCGGAACTGTTGGATAGAAATCTTTTGTTCTCATAAGATGGATATCTTATGTTTCCTCATTTTAGAAGATTTTTAAAGCTCCTGGCAGCTTCATACTGGCTTTTAGATGACAACCAAGTTCAGAATCAGTATTATGAATTTTTGGATGACAACCAAGTTCAGAATTGGTATTTTTAAAATATTTTGTTGATCTTTGGATGACAACCAAGTTCAAAATCAATTCTATCAGTTTAGTTTAATCAAAGTGCGAGACTGATCTCATCAACATTTCGTTCAACAACCAAGAACAGGATTCTCAATCTTTTTGAAGTCAAAATCAAAAACTTTCTTTGAATCAATGCGCTGCTCGCACATCAATTCAAAGAGGGG